>BQKN01062266.1:56979-92921 GCA_022839385.1 Asparagus kiusianus
AGATCATCCTAAACAAGCAAATAAGAGGGCAAACAAACTGTTAGCAAGAACAAATGCACAATTACAACACTAGTAAAAATGAAAAAGCGGTTGTTAACTAAAATTCTCCAGCTTTCTTGTTAAATCCCTACGCAACTGATTCCCTTATCCTTTAATTATCATCCAAAGATTAATCCCAAATCAAATTTGTAAACTTCACCAGACTATAGCTGTAATTTAAAATCCTTAAACTTATGTAAAGTAAGCAGAATGTCCACATATGCAGTATGATATCCCAGATGCTTCTAATCTGTAAACTCTACAACAAATTGCTACAGTGTGAAAAAGAAGAAAAGTGTTTAACATGCACGCCCCGCGAACCACCCATTCTCCAATATGTATAAGGTTGACATACAATTGGCTCATTAATTTATAAAGGAAACATGTTGCCTAGTGCATTTTGACAAAACCTCTTAGATAGTGGATGTTCAACTTAAATCAAACCATATTTCCCAAATAAACATATACTGCAAGATTTAGGATTCTCTCGTATGTAATTCGAGTATACAGAACATTTATACATACATATAAATATTGCAAATCTAGGATGTTCTAGTGCATAATGATGTGTGTTACCTGAGGATTGAGGAGATTGCTAGATGTCACAAAGCCCACAATGGACCTGTTTAGCCCTTTGATGTTCCGATGCTCAAATGTAACTGTTCCACCAGGTTGAATAGATGCTTGAGAACAACTACTACAGTTTTTCTAAATTCCTAATGTGTGAAAAATGTTAAGCCATGCAAATACAGAAGTAGAAAATATTAGGATATGTTGACAGTACAACAGTCGGCCGTCCATATTGTTCGGGTACAATACTCCATTGTTAATAAATAAATTCTGAATGGTAAACTTTTGGTAAAAACAATGGATGAGTATCAGTCACCTTCAACTTCAAGGCTACTTTCTTAAGCTTGTTCATTGCTCTGAACTTTCTCATTCTTGCTATAATTGTGATGTCCATCGGCTCAGCAAATGCATCCCCATCTTAAGTTTGTTGGATCTGCCTGCCGCAACTTTCTATGTAGGAACAAAAAATAGGAAGAAAAAACAAACTGCAATACTCAGCAACTCAAGGTTATGAGGAAGATTGTGATGTAAGAGCTATCAATTGAGATATTTTTCCTTAACAGCTACATAATAAAAATAAGGAACTATAATCTACAACAAATGGATAACAATGTAAAAGGAAACAGTAATAAAGCAGCATATCGGATCTGATTATATTGGTGCTATTGACACAATATTATGAGATCTGAATCCACACCAAATCTCATTCCGGAGAGGGACAAACCTTTGCTTTGGGAATGACCTTGATGGCCACCTCCTCCCCCTTCATCTCTCCCTTCTTAGACTTGGCTGTGCAAGTATACCCGAAATGTCCTCTCCCAACCTCTTCACCAAGCTCATACTTTGAGAAGAACTGCTTCGAGAATCCGAAAGTCTTATCAAAGCCTAGCTCAACCTCGCTCCCCTAGGGGATGGAAGCCTCATTGTGCTTCACCGAGCCGTGGCGGCGCGCAAGAAAGGCCTTAATGTGCTTGGAAGGAGGAGGGGGAATGGGTGCTTAAAGATTCTGAGGGGCATGGATCTTACGCTGGAATTGGCCAGGCAATTCTTGTAAGAGCTGGGTAAAGGACTGAGGCTGTAAAAGGGGAACTTTGAGGGGTTTGTGTATACCTCGTATTCAGTTTCTGAATATAACCGATGGAAACGATGGAGGCGGAGGAGCGCCAGCGAAGATGAGGGAGGCGAAGGGGGTACGATGGTCCACGGCGAAGATGAGGGGGCCTCTAGCGAACGAAGATGAGGCGAAGATGAGGTGCGTTGGCCGGCGGCAGCAGTCGGACTTCGATGAGGTCGGATGAGGCGAAGTCGAGGGGGTTAGGGATTTGAGAGTGCGGTGGGGGTTAGGGATTTTGGGGATGACTCTAATTTGGAGCTGGGATGAAAATTTTGGGGATCACTCAAATCTGGCGCTGAAATGAAAACTCCGGGCGGGCCCCCAACGAAAGGAAAAAAGCTTTTATTTTTTTTAAAAAAAAACTCCCAAACGGTTTTAACCGTTTGGGTTGAGATACCCCTAAACGGTGAAAATCGTTTGGTTCAGCCGTTTGGGATTTTTCAACAATCCAAACGGATTTATCCGTTTGGATTTATTATCCCAAATGGTTATACCCGTTTGGGCTATTTCTACTTGTCCAAACGGTTGTAATAACTGTTTGGACTGTCCTGTTTTGTACTAGTGATAACTTTCTATGTGCTCTAAAAATAACATTGTTAATACCATTCTTAATTTATATGCTTAATAAACTATATGTAATAATTTTATTACTTTAAAGTTTGTTCATTTTATATTTTCTTGGTTTTGATTTGAGAGAGAGAGAGAGAGAGAGAGAGAGAGAGTGAGTGAGTGAGTGGAGAGATCTAGAAGGTGAGGGAGAGTGGGAGAATGAGGACAAATTTGGAGGACACATGCACTGTAGCCATCAACAGGTTTCTATGGACATTCATAGGTTTGATCCCTTCGTAAGATTTAGTGAGCAAGTTATATTGCAACTTCAGTTTCATGCTTATTGGTATATATAACCCAAAAAAGGTAAACCACAAAAAGGTAAACCCAAAAAAGCCAACAAAAAAAAATCCCAAGAAGTTTAAAGAAATGAGTCCCCAGTTTCATGCTTATTGGTTAAACCGTTTAAAGAAACAGATTTGGATTTGGAATAACTTAAACAAGGAGGTATATGTAACTGGAAAGCATTGACAAAAGGTAAATTAAATGGGTTTGAGGGCATAAAATTTCAATTATTTGAGACTATATCTTAGCTAACTTGGCACATGTAAGACATCATGAAGTATGTAAACTAATCAAGACCATTTCGAAACTAACATATTGTCATATTATAGAAATTCCATTATGATACAATTTATGCATCCTAAGTTCAGTAATCATCATTAATCTTTCTGAACTCAATTACATTGAATTTCATATCTTCTCAAAAATTTCCCCCCACATCATTCATTTAGTTCGGAATGATTTTGATTCCACAATAGTTAGAGAACCAGGAGATACCAAAGTTTTCAACGTGTAAAAAGAAAAATAAAAAAAAAAGAAAAACAAGAAGAGAAATTGATGGTCATAAGGGAAAAATTAACGAGCTTATAGAAAATACCCCTAAGCAAAGAATAATGGGTAAATTGCAAAAAAAAAAGACCTTTCGTTTCACGTTTTTTTTTCACTTTAATTACCTTACTTGTATAGCATTTCACTTAAATAACCTAAAGTCGGGAAACATCATGATGTTTGGCCCTGCATTAGATGTGATGGCGAGTAGCTAGGTGGCAAAGTATGGGTGTTGAACTGTTCACAATTAAATGTGAACACTGTTGATGAGAGTGCTAGTCATTCTATGTTCCCAACTCGAAAATGCTCTTCGACTTGACTCGAGTTCTAGTGCGGATGCTGACTTGAGGACGCCTTTCGTCTCGGACATGGTTTGTGCAGATGAGTCAGCTAAGTTGAACTTGGGCTTGTGTCGGCCATTAATCCGGTTCTTTTACTTACACCATGTGTCTAGCTTAAAAACATAATGATTTTCAGGGATAATGCTAGCCCCATTTCACTTCGGCATCACCAGCAGCTTTACCTTGTTTGTTCTTACGAAGAAGCTCGACGTGTACCACCACAACTACAATTAGACACTGGTGTACCTCCATCATTTTGAGTATGGTCCTCATCTATCGCCGCATCCATTTATTTTATCGGGTGTTCAAAGCATTGGGGAATTCACCAGTGTAGTTGAAGCCAAAGTCTATCGCCCTCCTCATTGTTTTCCTTGTCATTTGTCACAGGATTCATGTGGAGCCCATGATGGGGATCTTTGGTCATCTGCTGTATGCCAAGTCTAGCAAAAGTGAGGGCTACTATTATCTGCAGACTGTGTGTAGTCTCTGCTTGGTCTCCAACGTCCTTGATACAATTAAGGGATGGAGAGAGAGCTTTATGTTTGTCTTTCGTGCCGATCTGATCATGGCATGCTCTTTATGGCCTGAGATAAAGAACTAGACGTACTTTAAGGGCGGTGCCACTTCAGGAGGTTAAGAGATGTGGTCCAGAGAAGATCCATGCTGACATAGGTTCTTGCCATAGAAGGAATCTATTTGACAAGGCCGTGCTTCAGTCTGCCGACATCTCTCATGTTCCTGCCACTGAGACACATGTCATGCAAGCTACTTTGCTAACCCTAGAGTCAGATCAAGTGCCATTGGCGAACATAGCAACTGGTCCCAAAAAACATCTCCTCCCTGAGTTAGTGAAGGAGGAGGTCTTGGCCATTCGTGAGAAGGTGTAGGCGTAAAAAATTATCTATGATTTCCCGTACGCAGCTCGAGACGAAGAGAAGACGATGAATGTCATTGTCCGAATCAAGAAGGATTATATGATATCATAGAGAATCTAATAAATGCATGAAGTGAGTTGATAAAACATACAAATTAACAGAATGGTACAATAACGAAGAAGGGACTCGACTTGGGGTTACATTTCACCCACAAAGGAGTAAGAACCACTCATGTCTTGCTCATCCCATGGGTGTCTCGCTCATGGGAGGTTATAGAGCCCTTCGCGAGCTTTCTAACGCACATTGGATCACTTCATTTCGAGGTTGGATGAGGAAGTTAGAACTAAAATACCCGAGACCGTTCAGGCCTTTTTACACCAGCGAGACACAAAGTGTCTCTGAGAAGAATAGAGATTTTGAGCATGACTCGCTTTGAATCTGAAGAAGCTCAAAAGACATTGTAGGTTTCTTTGTCAAATTTCCAACGCATCTGGAATCATCTTATTCTAAGGTCGGACAAGAGAGTTAAGACAAAAATACCTGAGACAGTCCAACTTGTCTCGGACATGTGCAAGACAGTCGAAGTGACTCGCGTCCAGGTCAGCTCCTGACATGTTTTCTAATAAGATTAGCTTCTAGAACTCCTTGGGGTCATCCATAAATATGTGGGGTTATCCTTAAACATGTGAAAGCTGTTGCATAACTAAAAATCCACCGAAACGGATAATAACGGTTGTTCTTTGATCCTATCCACAAACACGGCATTCCTATCCACCAACATAGCATTTAAAGCCTATAAATACACACCTAGCACCCTCATAAAAGGAGATCTGAAGGGAACCATGAATTTTAGAGTAGAGGAGAAGATCTGATCGAGTTCTTCGACATAAGGAAGAGGAGTTCGTCAAATCCATAGTTCGGTTCCTTCCCTTGAGATTGTACCTAGCTGCGATCTCGAGAAGAGTGGTTATCTCACTAATACAGAGATAATTGCTTTTGTTTCTTGATTCTATCATGAATCAACAAAACTCCGGATTGATCTGATCACTTGGTAGTCCACGGATATTAACGTCCCCATCACAGGCAAAAATCTCACGCAAACAGCGGGTGATAAACGTCCATTGCGTTTGTTTGAGAAGAGTTATAATTTTTTTTATTTTATTGTGTAGGGAGATCTTATAAAAAATCAGACAGTTAAACTTATTGTAACGACTAAAGCTGTAATAAGTTACATAATAAAACATCAACTTTTTACCCAAACAAGCTGGCGACCACAGTGGGAGCCAATAGCCTCGTCACCCAAACATCAACTTTTCACCCAAGACTGTCGTGCCGCAACTGAAGATCAAGATCCTGGTTGATTTAGAGGTCGAGTACGAGTTCGACGAAGCCAAGTTTGAGGAATATTTCTCCTCGTCTTCATCAAAATCCTCCTCTCCCTGCAAGTATGAAAAGATCCCATCTTTGAAGGAGGTGTATTCACCGATGAAGGCCTCAAATGACTCCGCTCGCCACAACTCCTCCCCAGTCAAGGAGTTGTTCAATCAAGATACGCCAACTCTGACGAAGAGGGATCATCAGAGGTGACGCCAACGTCAAGCTCGTCAAATTGTCAAGGCGTTAGAACAAGTAGATGGAGTGCACTACTAGACTTGGAATCAAGAAAGTGTCACTTAATCCAACCGTCTCAATGGCAAGCTGCTGTTACTTCCTCCAAACCATCGATGGGAGAATGGGTTCTTATCAAAAGAACTCATTCAACCTTGAAGGAGCACATCCAAAAGCGATGCGCACGTGCCGTACGTGGGTATGCCTTTGTGCGAAAAGCTCAAGGCATGTAGAAGGAAGAGGTGGCAAAAAAACCACCAAAATCCAAACAAGTCTGGGTGCCGAAGGACGAAACAGTGCCGAAATCAATTCAGAAAGCCTCTGATCCTACTCCTCTTGCTCCCACACCTCTGGCGAAGCCCTACGACAGCATTGATCTATCCAAATTTAAGATTCTGATAAAGGATCGCCTGGATCCTCTATACGAAAATCAAGACAAATCTCCGGTGAATAAAACCTGAGTAATTCCTCAGGCTGGGGGTCGTACAAACACTCCCGTTAAGCCAAAGGTCACTCAAAGGTGTCCCGTCACCTTTAAACAAACCGGGAAAACTTGTTGTACATGTTCGTGCACCATGCACAAGAAGACTCCTAGCATCGATCGCCTTGGGGTTCGTGTTGAAGCCCAGGAGCTTGTTAAGACCTCACGCTCGCAAGGGGGTGGTTCTAAATGTGTGAATCCTGATGCAATCTTGGATCATTCAAAGGCAGCAACAAATCATCCCGAGTATGTTAACAAGGTTCTTAATCCCTGAAAGAAGACATGTCCATCAAAAGATAACATTGTACTTAGGGCATCACACCTACAAGCAATGGATTGCTCCAATGAGCTGCACCATCAAGCTGGGGGTGTGAACAAATCCTAAAAGGAGGATCTCTGAGAAACTAACTCTCACTGTCAATGTGAGAGGCTTATCAGGGTGGTGTTATCAAAATGTAGCTGTCCCAGGACCATTTCACAAAGGGTCTCGATATTCGAGAAGCTTGCCACTGAAGCGTCAAAACCTAAGCTAAAATGCTTCCGCAAGAGAAAATCCACCATTCAGGATGATGAATTCCCTGAAATCACCATAAATATGGTTAACAAAGGAAAATCAACACGGTGTTCGAATGATCCTAATCCTGACTTTAGCCCAGGAGGAAAAGTCAGTCTAGGAATTGCCCAACGAATGTCTCGACTCTAGTTAGAAGCCCTCAGACATAGGGATTTTCTGAGGATGCACAAAGGACTATCTTCAGATAACGAGCTGTCAGACACTTGCTCCACAGTTGCTTCAGATGATGAGCCCTCAGATACGTGTTTTGCAATTGTCTCTAACGATACAATATCTAGCATGGGGAATCAAGGGAGTTGTTCATGATCACCCCAGATCAATTGGGCTCAAATGCTTCAAGAGGCTTTAGCTCGACAACGAGAAGAGCTTAGAGATGAAATGAACATGCAAATGGAGCTAAACAACAACGGGTGAGGGAATTACATGACCAGCAACTTCAAGCTTTATCAAACCAGCAAGCTAAATCCAACCGTCACACCCAGAACATCGCACCTGACAGCGATCTAGACCCCAATCGGACCCCCCAAAAATACTAGGAGTGGTCCAATCGGACCCCTCAATAACACTGGTGGTGATTCAAATGTATCCCCTAAAAATAAAAACGTTGGGGCTGGTCCAACTCATTCTCCTCAACGTCCTTCGAATGAAGATGTAGACGACGATGAGATGATGAAAGAGCTAGAGAATAAGGTTAATACCTTAATGTCCACTCAAACAGTAAGGAGAAGCATTCCATACCCATATCCAAGAGAGTAGGATTCAATCCTGTACCCGGTGAAGTTCACCCTAATTAACTTCACACCATTCGACGGGAGAGGCTCGCCCACTCAACACTTGATTTATTTTAAATTCCACTTGGGAGTGATCTCTAGGAATGAACCCCTGATGATTTGGTCATTCATGGTCACCCATCGCGGGGCGGTCTTTAATTGCTATCGACGTCTCAAGCCAGGGAGCATCAATTACTGGGATGACATGGAAAGCTCGTTCCTCAACAACTTCTTCGATGATGACACCGAAGTGTCGATAGGAGCTCTTCTAGATAAGAAACAGAAGGATGGTGAGTTGGTTGACAGTTTTGTCAAACGCTTCAGCAATAAGGCAATGAATTATAAGGATCCTCTCACAGAGGAGTTCATCTTGCAGACTTGGCATAACAATCTCTCCATCGATGTCCTCAAAGTCATGGGGGTTGTCCCCTCAACCACATGGAAGGAATTAAAACTACATGGAGAACAGGTCGAGCACTTCCTCAAAAGAAAGGAGCTTGAGAGAGGCCAACCGATGACTAAAGTACCTGCAACTACTGAGGATATTCATCAACAACCACCTTGGAGGAAACAAGGGACTCTTAATCCGAAGTTTCAAGAGGAATATTCTTTCAAAGATGATGAAGTTCTAGCCATCTTCAAGTACCTTCTTGCCAATAACAAAATCAAGCTACCACCGATTACAAATCAGGAGGAAGAAAACAAGATTTCGGATCCTAAGTACTGTGCGTACCACAAGAGGGTCCATCGCCCCACCAAGACTTGTATTACGCTGAAAAACAACATTAAAGCCTTGGTTGATGTCGGCATCATAACGCTGAAATATGCCGAATGAGAATGGTTTCCTCCGACAGGTATATAAGGTTAAACTGTTCCCATCCTCCGATAGGTATATAAGGTTAAACTGCTTCCATCCTCCGATAGGTATATGAGGTTAAACTGCTCCCATCCTCCGATGAGTATAAGAGGTTAAACTGCTTCTCTGTGATACTCCAATGGCTATACGAGTCTAAACTGTTTCCCTTATTTCTAGCGGGAAGTTTCTAGATAATATTATACATAATATTCTTAAGGATAACCCGAGATCAAAGGTTTGTTCAAGTCTACGCCTAATACGCGTTACCGGGTAGCCTATTTCCGTAACAATGGCGAAGTCTATGTATTCAATATCATAGTACTAAATCTAAGAGAGTTAACTCTTTTAGCATAATGTTACATGCAGAACGAACTTAGATAATCTGTATGCTAGCCCGATTCAAACGGTAGTCGGTAAAGGCTTATCAAATCTGTTGATGGCTGAGGATTTACCAAAAATCCTATAAGTCCGTTAGTCATTGACGTACCAGCTTCATCAGTTGATCTCGTGACTTGAGCACCTGAGACAACATCAACTCCAGCTGAAGTCCCCATGAGGAACTTTGAAAGTATTGCAATGATAGTCGTATCAGCTCCAAAAGCTGATCCTATAACCAAAACTCTCCGGTGGTTAAATAAATAACTAACGGGATGTAATGGTAAAATCCATACCTGTAGAAGAACCAAGCCCTAATAATTAGTCCTACAGCCTCGATATTTACACCGGTCAACACGTTGAAATGAAGGTCGATGCTGGTTAAGGCCTTGCGAGAAAAGTCAACACCAGTCAACACATTACGATGAAGGTCAATGTGTCAACATTTTTTTAGCCGAAACTAGACTCAGATCAATTTCAGGTCAAAGGATGATCCCAGAGAGTTCAATCGTAATTCAGATACAAATCCCTGACGAAGATAGTTAGTTCAATGTCGACTTAATAACACGAGCTAAGATCAAAAACTAATACACCAGTTTCAATTTGAGGCTTCAACAACTGTCAGACGATAAACGCAGCACCGGCAGAATCTTAACTATTCGACAAAATACTGAATAGGCTAAAAATTAAAGAAGTCAAGAACTAAAGCTAATTACAGGTCCTTTTATACTGACTAAAGATGGGACCTATCATATCCAAAGTATTTTAAGCTCTTTTATAAAAGAAACGAGACCGAAACACTTTGGAGGGGGTATCTGTAGACGATAAAAATTGCCTATGGGTTCTCGCACGCAACTCGAGACAAAGAGAAGACGATGAATGTTATTGTTCGAATCAAGGATGATTATATAATATCATAGAGAAGCTAATAAATGTATGAAGGGAGTTGATAAAGCATACAAATCAAAGGGATGGTACAATAACGAAGAAGGGACTCGACCTGGGGTTACGTTTCACCCACAAAGGAGTAAGAATCACTCATGTCTTACTCATCCCATGGGTGTCTTGCTCATGGGAAGTTGTAGAGCTCTTCACGAGATTTCTAACACATCTTAAATCACTTCATTCCGAGGTTGGACGAGGGAGTTAGAACCAAAATACCCGAGACCGTTCAGGTCATTTTACACCAGCGAGATACAAAGTGTGTCTTAGAGAAGAATAGAGATTTTGACCATGACTCACTTCGAATCTAAAGAAGCTCAAAAAGACAAGAGTTGCAGGCCACTTTGTCAGCTTTCCAACGCTTCTTGAATCATCTCATTCCGAGATCAGACAAGAGAGTTAAGACTAAAATACCTGAGATAGTCCAAGTTGTCTCGGACATGTGCGAGACAGTGGAAGTGACTCACGTCCAGGTTAGCTCCCGACATGTTTTCTAATAATATTGGCTTCTAGAACTCCTTAGGGTCACCCATAAATATGTTAGGTTATCCTTAAATGTGTGAAAACTGTTACATAATCAAAAATCTACCTAAACGGATAATAACGGTTGTTCTTCGACCCTATCCACAAACACGTCATTCCTATCCACAAACATGGTATTTAAAGCCTATAAATATAGCCCTAGCTCCATCATAAAAGGAGATATGAAGAAAGCCACAAATTTTAGAGAGGAGGAGGAGATCAGATCGAGTTCTTTGACATAAGTAAGAGGAGTTCGTCAGATTCATAGCCCGGTTCCTTCCCTTAAGATCGTACCTAGCTGCGATCTCGAGAAGAGTGGTTATCTCACTATTGTCGAGATAATTACTTCGGTTTCTTATTTTCTTCGTGAATCAATAAAACTCCAGATTGATCTAATCGCTTGGTAGTCCACGGATATTAATGCCCCCGGCATAGGTAAAGATCTCATGCAAGCAGCGGGTGATAAACGTTCATTGCGTTTGTTTGAGAAGAGTTGTAATTTTCTTTATTTTATTATGTAGGGAGATCTTATAAAAAGATTAGATTGTTAAACTTAATGTAACGACTAAAGCTGTAATAAGTTGCACAATGAAAATATTAACTTTTCACCTAAACAATCGCAGCCTAATAAAATGGTACGGGGTCAGCTACTATCTAGGCTGAGAGGACTAAGAAGAAGAACATGAAGAATCTGGCTTTGAAGTGACCTTGTTCATCTGAAGGCTGTGCTCAGGTACCTATCGCTCTAGACGAGGAGGCTGAGAGGGAGTTGTCATAAGCTGAAGTTGCTCCCGCCCTAGTTGGTGGGGCATTTGCCTTATCAGCTCTTTTGATCCCTCTGCCTAAAGTTGTTGAGGTGGAAGGTGATTCCCAGCCTCCGGTGACCGATCAAGAGGTTGTTAGTGGAGATGCCCTTGCTTTTGCACAGACAGGGAGTGGGATCTCGGCTAGGACATAGGACGATTTAGGAATATTTGCCGAGCAAATAGAGTGTCTAGGGCCTTCTTGGAGGCTAAGGAAGGAACCGGTAACTGAGGAACCGGTTATTGAAGAAAGTATTGCTAAAGAGAAGCCAGACTCTCAAGGTGCTACTCGAGAGGGTCGATATCCATGTCCCTCTACCCATCATCATGTCGATGAGATTCCTCTCCCTACTTAGGAGAGGATGAGGGAGAACTTGATGGGATCTATCAATACAAAGAGGAGGGGGGAGAATATCTTTATTCCCTCGAGTCAAATGGACTCCAAAGGCTCAATGCTATAATTCAGGGCTGACTAGGCTAAGGATGTTGACATATTCCTTCTTCCAATTGATATAACATTTTTAAGATGTGTGCCTAATGCTAAACTTCATCAACCCCTCTAGAGTTACCTTATTTGAAGAGCTCTTTTAGAGTTTGAGTCATTTCGTCGACTTGAGGACCCTCTTAAGTTCTTTCATAAGCTCCAATACGGGGTGGAGGTTCACAAGAAAGCTTGTGAGGCGGCCAAGCTACTAGCAGCCACCAGGGAATGTGAGCTTGTTGTATTTCAGAGGAGCTAGGAAAAACAGGAGAGTGAATAGATTGCTCAAGATGTGAATAACATTGACCGATGCTTCCCAATAGAAGGTGTCTCAGCTTGTCGAAGCTCAAGAAGACATAAGGATCCTCTAGGAAGGGTGCTTTTGCCTTAGACATGAAACCTAGGCCTTGATGAGAAGTCAAGTACCTTGAGTCAGAGGTATGGGTTAAGAAGAGGGAGAAGGATGATGCCTTTGAGCGGGTCGAGTGGCTTATCTCGATGTTGAGGATCTAAAGGCTAAGGTGCAGAACAAGATGGCCTAGTGAGAAATGCTTCAACAGGAGGTGGCTCAGATTGCTCAAGAGGCTAAGCAGCAGCACAACATTTCGCGAGAATGACTCAAAAAGCGTTACATATCGACCTACTAGCTGGGCTGACTTCTTGACCAACCTGCTCGACCGATCATTCGACCGACATCTCGCGAGGGCGACTCAAAAGATGGTACTTCTTGACCTTCTACCGGACGAGTAGAAAGGCGACAACTACCTCAAGGTTTGAGCCCCCTCCCGCACACTGGCAACCAATCACCTCACAATAAATATCATTAAATGCATTATAGGGGCCATTATTTCTCTGCCCCTAATAGTCTTTATGACACATCAGACTATGTCGGCACCGCAAGCCCCCAATCACTTTGCATTAAATGTTGAAGTGACCTCTCCTCCACTCTCGACCAACATCTGTAAAGCAGATGCTGACTTTGCCGCCAGACCATGCTCGGTCAAAATTACCACCCTATCCCTCCACTACCACTATAAATCGGGGTACTATTATCAACAATAAGGTAAGATCTTCACCTCTACCTGCTATGTTTAAGAACTACTACAGTTCACTTACTTCTCCACTCAAGCAAATTACTGACTTCTTCACCTCTACCTGCTATGTTTAAGAACTACTACAGTTCACTTACTTCTCCACTCAAGCAAATTACTGACTTGATTGTTAGAGGAACAATCGGGGAACCTAACCCCACCCTTTTATGATTTTCTACTTGTGCATGAAAGAACATCACACTTCAGAACTGGACATTCGGAGGGCTAGAGGACCTCTGTCAACCTAATATTTTGATCTCATTGACTGTTTGATATTAGCCATCGCAATTATTAAACTAAGAAAATCCAAAAAAAAATGGACCCCTATGTCTCTAAACTAGAACCCAAAATTCTATATCGACCTCTATGTCTTTAAACTAGGTAAAGTTCCAAAAATTGACTTCTACGTCATTAAACTAGATTTAAAATTAAATGTGACCTTTACATCGTTAAAATGTACTAAATTTCAAATTTGACCTCTACATCGTTAAACTAGAATCCAAAATGAAAACGACCTCTACGTTATTAACCTAGAAAAAAGTTTTAAATTTGACCTCTACATCGATAAAATGCACCAAAATTCCAAATCCGACCCCTAAGTCATTAAACTAGAAAATTCCAAAATTTACTCGTATTCATTTAACTAGAAAATTCTAAAATTGACATCCACATCATTTAACTGGGTAGAATTCCAAATTTGACCTATACGTCATTAAACTTGACCAAAATTTCAAATTTGGCCTCTACATCATTAAACCAGACCACAATTCTAAAATTGACCTTGTTACGCCTTGCTTCCCAAAATACCTGGAAATCAGAACGTGTACAAGCCCGTGACGTATTAGATTAAGGAGAATAAATAAAAATAAACATTCCTCCTCAACCTAATACGCTAAGCGTCAAGAAATAAATACAAAGACACAGGTCCCCGATCATAGTTAACAAGAATATAATAGACAAACTTAGAACAAAGTATCTATATCACAAGAAAAATATATCATCCGAGACAATATAAAAGAGTCCACAAGTCCTAATACAAAACGTGCAACTAAAAATGGATAGTCATAAAATAGCATCAACTGAATTGAAAGGGGAAAATACGATAAATGTCCAATGTCTAATAACTACTATAAGAATAAAATATCTAAGCTTTAGTTTGATATTCTCCTCCATCTGGTAGACACTCCGGCTCTAATGTATCAACATACTGAACTTGTTCGTCATCTAAATCCGACGTACACCACAGAAAACATGTGTACGTCAGTGTGCATGGCACATGGAAAGATCCCGCAAAAGAAAAGAATGAACAAAAATCCAATACGAAAAACGATACAACAACAGAAATGATAAAGAAACGTGTAACTAAAGGTCCAACAAATCAATATGCAAATTCACTACTAAAACATGATAAACATAAAGTTAACTTCATACGGTATTCGGGTCGAATACTAGCCATTCTAAAAACTCACTAGTCCACATCTCACATAGAGTCAACACTCATATCATCAGATAACTGACTGTTCACAAATCTCCTATGTACATCCAATCCCGCTACACATGTGGCAAGAAGACTACACGTAAGCCATTTTCTTCCTGGTCCGAACTCAAGCAAAACTCGGGTGACGAATTAAATTCTCACTGACCAAAGTGATGTACATACTTCACTTTAGCCCTACAAACCAACCCCAGTGGCGACACCAACCACTGGCACGAGCGTGGAAGATACATCAACAGTCACATTCGATCACATGAACAACACTTCCCCATCCCAACTCTTCTCGCTTTTCTAAGTCAAAAAACAATCATAACCTGAGCTAGATCTTTGGTCCACCTCTTAATTTCAGTCAACGCACACACATGTCACTAAGTCTTGTTCATGATGCATAAGGCCACTAAGTCATGAACTACTAATGGTTCTCAAACACAACAATGAACAATAAATAAGTCTAACTGATTCTATGTAATAACATGATGACAAGTCAAATACATTAAAATAAATCGCAAAACATAAAATGTAATTATGAGCAGTAAAACCATGCATGCAGTCCGGTTTCATTAATATCTTGTTATTTAAACTTCTAAACTACTCATAAAAATTATCAGCAGCTAGTTAACATCTAATATAACTACAGTTAAAAAGAAAATTAAAAACCGTGATTGTTTTGCACATGAAATGGCGCAGTCTGCAATCATCAACACAAGATCATAAATTAATTTAAATCCAAAAATAAATAATCTTTTTGCAAAACAATTTCCTTTAAATCATAATAATTATTCTAAAATAAAATTTTCCCAAAATTTTTTAACAATTCAAAAAAATCCATTTTTCCAAGATAAATTACTTTAAATTATCTATTTAAATAATTATTTCAAAACCAACCCATTTTCCAAAACTATTTTCTGATCATAATAATTCTAAAAATAATCTTTAAATATTCTATTTAATATTACTTCTTCCAAAATAAATTCTTTTAAAATATTTCTCATAATAATACTTCAAAATACTCCCTTTTACAAATTATTCTTTCTTTCAAAAACATTTTATAATTAATCATAAACTATGTTTTAACATATCCACTCATCATATATAGCATCACTTCACAAAATATAACCATCGCAGTATTATCAATAACCCAATCAGATAAAAACATATCAGTATAATCTACATAACTAATTAATCAGATATAAATATTAAAATAACGAAGCAAAGGGAAGCGGGATCTTGCCTCGGGTACGTAGAATGATTCGACGTTGACGGCGCGGATCGGATCTAGCGCGGGGGAGTTGGACGGTGACTTCGGGGCAAAGAGCGGTGGCTATAGACGTTGAGCGGCTCGAGGAGGAAGACGGCGAAGGTCAGATCTGGTGGCTTAGGTGAAGGCTACTGTCGGCAGAGAAGAGGTGCAGCGGCGGCCGACGGCGGTGAGGAAAGCAGCGCGGAGAGAGCTGGTGGGGATGACAACTTAGAGATGGGCTTGGCTCTAGGTGGCGAGGAAGAGGGGGTGCTGGGGGCTGTTGGTGGGCTATCATCAGCGGGAGGGATAGACGTGGCGAGGTGGTGCAGGCGGAGGGGGAAGAGCTCGGGCGTTCGAGGTGGCGTTGGCGGCAAGTTGAGGCTACAGCAGGCTTGGGCGGAGGGAGAAACGAATGGGGAGACCGGATCTAATCACGAGTGATGGGGGTTGGGGCTGGTCGGGTGGTGCTGAAGGAGTTGGTGATGGCTGGCCGACGGGGAAAGCGGCGGCCAAGGCAGTGGTGGCGGGGTCGGGGAGAGAGAAAGGAGAGAGAGGGTACGGGGCGGCGGCTGCGGGTTAACATGAGAGAGAGAGAGAGATACAAAGATGAGAGGAGATAGAGAAATATATATATATATATATATTACAAAATAATATTATTTTAGGGTTTTGAAAATAATTAAAAATAATATTAATTACAAAATAAATTAAATAATTATGTAAATATTATCTACGCATCAAAACATACTAGTTATACTAATACGACAGATAATATGCAACAATAGTAATATTACAACAAATTATACAATTAAACATGAATAATTAATAAAAAATATAATTACTTATATTTAAAAATAAATAATTATGGAAGATTTATCTATACAATAAAACGTACCAGTTGTACTAATACAACCGATAATATGCAACAGTAAAAATAATACAACTAATTATACAATTAAACGAGAATAATTAATAAAAATATAATTACATACATTTAAAATCAAATACTTATAGAAAAATTATCTACATAATAAAATGTACTAATTGTGCTAATACAACCTATAATATATAACAGTAAAAATAATTTAACAAATTATATAAATAATACGTAATTAATAATACAACGTATTATATAAATAATACATAATAATAATAATACAACATATTATTTAAAATGATACGTAATAGTATCGATAACATAACAGATAAATTCTAGAAACTTTTACTACACTAAATAAATTTATAAATATCTAAATCATTTAAATAAATATAAAATCAGATTTTTAAATTGTAGAAAATTCTAGAAGGTCGAGAAAAATACAAATACTCTTTTAAAAATAATAATTAAATATTTAAAATACTAAAAAATTATTTTAACTAGTATCAAAAATTCACAGTCATTACAAACCTCTAAGTCGTCAAACAAGACCAAATTCTAAATTGACCTCCATGTCCCCAAACTAAAAAAATTACCAAATTTGACCATCATGTCACTAAACTAAAATTTTAAATTAAAACTGTCGTCTAGTTAGACAATCCTCTCCTAATCAGAAGTTTATAAAATCTTATATACTTTGACAGGAAAGTCCTCTACTTGGCAAAAGCCTAAAATTCCATTCCTGATATAAAAGTTCTACATCTATCAGAAATTCATTGATAATCGCCACATATGGAGAAAGTCCTCTACTCGTTAGAAATTCAACTTTATCTAATGAGTGTTAGACCCTAGAGTAGGGGGAGGGGGTGATCAGGGTCTTATGCTAATCTAATCCGATTTTATGATAATAAAAACTAATTAACAAATATATTCTTACAAGATAGATATACAACTAATTATGAGCAAGAATATGCAATATGAATAAAGGGATATATCCGAGCAATGAGATATACTATGAGATATATGCAAGGATATACAAATCACACAATGGTAAACAAACTAAACTAGATAGTGGGTTAAATAAACAATGAGCAATACACAATGGTGATATAAGATATGAACATGAAAATAAGTGCGCCAATAAAATCTCAAACAAACGATATGATTACGGAGTTCGGTCCCCACGACCTACTTCTCCGCTCCTCACCTCGAGGATATCTCCACTATCACAATCAGGTTTTCTATGTTCACCCGAATAACGTTACACTTCACACTCGGTTTTCTAGCTAACCGAAAACTTTACAATCAACACTCTTGCAATCCCACTGTACACCCTCTCAAGTGTTGGACCTAGACGTGTCTCCCTTAAGTGCTCGGATACAACCTCTCCCTAGGTTCATCAACCGACGCCACTCCTCTTGGGACGACCCCCGATTTGCACCACACACTTCTCTCGGTGTACAAATTTATTACAAAGTAAATCTCATAATAAGGCACAATTACAACAATTGTTTGTTCTCTAATATGGATGAGAACATAATGAAAGCTCACACTCAATTGTTACAACTCTCACCAACCCAAATATACTATGTAGGAAAATACGATAAGTTCATGTGGGTGTGTGTAAACAATGAGTGAAATAAAATCTAACTCAAATAGCGAACTAGCAATAATAAGAATATGAAAAACAATAATAGAATTTCTAGAGAAAAGAGTTAGAAAAACTTCTCTATAAACACAAAGGAGAGGATGAAGAAGATTGAGAATGAATCCCTCAATTTACAACGTAAGCTTCCTCCTTTGTAAACAAAAATCCCAAATTTAAAACAAACTTTAAAACCCTCTTAAACTTGTTTAAAACCCTCTCTAAAATGGTTACCAAGAACTGAGGTATAAGAGGGTACTTATATGAAGCCCCAAAGCCAAGAGAAAGCCAAGAAAAGACCAAAAAACCAACCCAAAAATGGCCCTAGAAACTAGCCGTTGGAATCTGAATGACAGATCGATGGTCGACCGCGAGCAACAAAACAGCAAAACTGAGCTTTTGAAAACAGACACGGTCGACCGCGAGTTTCTCTGGACTGCATACGGTCGACCGCCATGGTCGACCACGAGCCAACAAAAACTATACTGAGTTTCTGAACTCAAGGCGGTCGACCGCGACGGTCGACCACAAACTGATATATGACTTGAACAGGTTTTGAAAACAGTTTTTGTTACCTTAAAACCCCGTTTAAAAATATCAAATAAATTCCAAAAATTATAAAACTTTGAGAAATGATTGTAGACATGATAATAAATATGCTACAAAAACTGGTTTTCAAAAAGGACTACCCAAATGAGAAATATTATTATTTTTCAAAATAGTCCAAAACATGAAAGCCAAAACTTGTGTTGTATATATATATGACTACATATATATACAAAGAAACCAATAAAATGTGTGTGTATATGATATTGAGTTTAACGTACTTAACACACATAATATAACACCTAAACTAAATTACCCAAGCTTGATCTTGATCTTCATTGTAGCTCAACTTGGTAAACTTGGATGAAGCTTGTAATTAGATCTTTGACTTTGAATTGCGTAGGCTTCACTCCACTATTCCGCCAACCTCCATTGGATATGATCGTGAATGCGCAATTCCATCCATCCTCCAACATATTGTTTGCCTAGAATAAATATAAAACACAAACACTAGACAAACAATATTAGATGCAAATTGTTTGTTAAATCATCATCAAAACAAGAAGGTGAACAATGAGTTCCAATCAAAATATATCTAACAGGAAAGTCCTCTCCCAGTTATAAAATTCAAACTCAACTTCTATGTCTCTAGATTGGCAAAGACACCAAAAAAAGGGCAAAAATCAAGATAGACTATTGGGTCTACAAACCGACAAAAAGAAAGCAAATGTAAATTGGGGGGTAATGCCCGTGGTTAAGTCGTTTACTCCAAAATTATTTGAAATTATTTTTTTTCTTTTGAGTTTCTTTTGATGTTATGTATTATTAATCCTTAATCGAATGTACCTCTTTAAAAAAACAAGAGATAAATGACAACAGACTCTTGATTTTATAGGAAGCCATGAATCCCCACAACAACAAAAACCCTATTTCAAGGGTGAATTTGATAAATTTGAAATATCTAATCTTTATCCTATGCATGTTTCGCATCATAGGCAAAGATGGACATTTTAAACCCCACAGTGTCATCCTTTGTCCTCCAATAAAATAAAATAAAATAATTCTACTCCCAACGATTAGATCTAATAATTGGTAGATCTACTTTAAACAAGAAAATTAATCTATACCCACCGTACAAAGTAATAATTTGTAGAGAAAGTTGAGCATTAGCAGAAACTCAGTGACAATGTTGTGGCAAACAAAATCACCAATCATAAAGTCCCGAGTCTAATGTCATTTGGCCCAATTCTACTCTGAACAATTAGATCTACTTTGAACAAGTTCGTCTTTCTTGCATTCTACAAGAATCTCATTAGAATTCTCTTGATTTCACAAAAACAATTTATAGAATTCTAGGCCTTTTCTTTTGCTTCTTGAATATATCTATTCACCCTCTCGTAGGATTAGGCAAATTTTTTTTGGGAAAAATTGCTTCTAGCCCCCAAACTTCCTTATAATTATTCCGCCTCCCCCAAGACGTTTTCAACACTCTCAAAACCCCCAAAAACAAAGCCATAATTCCCTGAGCCCCCAAAACACAAAACCCAAGAGTTTAAACATGTGAATACCATAATACTATCTCTCTCTCTCTCTCTCTGTGTGTCTCTCTCTCTCTCTCTGTCTGTCTCTCTCTCTCTCTCTCTTTCATGATGTTATTGTGATGATTTGAAATGGGTTTTCGAAGGAAAAATTCTAGCTCCCTCCAAAATTTTTCAACGGCGTCAAGGTCGACGGTGAAACTTTCCTGACGTTTGTCATCGGCAGCAAAGAAAACTACGATCTTGAAGACGGTGATGACGAGTTGCGCGCCAACCCCCTTTGGTTTACATATTGTTGTAATTTTGTTTGAAATCGATGACTTAAGATTAAAGTAGAGTATATAAATTTATATATTGTTATTATTTCATTGTAATAAGTTTATTATTAAGTTTATGAGTTGGTGGAGAAGGAAGTTAACATGTTGGTTTTTGAATGTTACGAGTTGGTTGTGAAGTTTACGAGTTAGTTGGCAAGGGTACGTATTGGTTGTGAAGCTTACGAGTTGGTTATGAAAAGGTTACGAGTTGGGTATGAATGTTACAAGTTGATTGTAAAGGTTACGCGTTAGTTTTCAAGGTTACGGGTTGGTTGTCAAAGATACAAGTTGGTTGTCAATAATACGAGTTGGTTGTGAAGGTTACACACTACTTGTCAAGGTTACGAGTTGGTTGTGAAGGATACGCATTGGTTGTGAAGGTTACGAGTTAGTTGTGAATGTTACGCATTGGTTATGAAAGTTATGAGTTTGTTGTGAAGGTTTCGAGTTGTGAATATTACGAGTTGGTTGTGAACCTCAGTAATGAGTTGATTGTGATTGTTGTTAACTAACGTTCACAACAAACGCGTAACCTTTACAACCAACTTATAACATTCACAACCAACGCGTATCCTTCGCAACCAACTCGTAACATATTTACAACCAACTCGTAATTTTCACAAGCGATGCATAACCTTCACAACCGACACGTAACCTTCACAACCAACGCGTATCCTTCACAATCAACTCATAACCTTGACAACTAATGCGTAACCTTCACAATCAACGGGTAACATTTACAACCAACTCGTATCCTTCACAACCAACTCGTATCATTGACAACCAACCCGTAACCTTGACAACCTGATAATCACATTTTATTACAATTTTATATCCTCATTATCTATTTTATATGAATAAATATAACACTAATAAATGTTTTATCTTTTAATTGCAGGTTAATGAAGAATAAATCTCAACTTCTCATCTCTCAACAAAAACCCTTTGATTAAATGGAGAAATGATTCAAGAAGCCAAAGTGCAATTTTTAACTTTTTGAAGGCCCAAAGCAAAAAGATTACACCAAGGAAGAAGCAAGGACCGGATGTGATTGCTTCTCCAAAGAATGGGCCGGTTGCTGATTTTTTGTTGCTGAATATTGAATGGGCCGGTTGTTGATTTTGGTTGCTTGAATATTTGGATGGGCCGGACTTTCATATTTGAGTTTTGATTTTCTCCATTGGGCCGAACCTTCCTTGATTGCTGCATTGGACTTTGGCTTGGATTTTTACAATTCAGGCAGTGTTTGAAATGAAGTCCGGACTTAGGCAGTGTTTGAAATCAGTGTTTGAAATGGGCCGGACTTGGCTTGGTAAATGAAATGGACTGATGCAATTGGATGTTGATTTTCTTTTGAAAATCAAATAAATCATATGGGCCTCCTATGTTGGGCTAGAGAAGAACAAAAAGCAAATTCAAAGGTGGAGATTATTGCTTGGGGCTCAAGACAAATCCAATGGCTCATATTCATTGAAGATTACTATAAATAGGGGTAGAGAGTGAGGGGTTAGAGGTGTGAAAATTTTTGTAACTCCTTTTGGAGAGGAGGGCTACTCTTAATTGAGAAGGCCTTCCAAAATTGTAACTTTTTGTTGCAATTAATAATAATAATTTTTTCACCACTTTAAATTTTTCTCTTCTTCTCTTTGTTGGATGATGAAGATGAAGATGAAGATGGAGAATTATTTGAAGGTTTGCATTTCTTTTCTTTTTCTCTTTTATTGCTTATTAGTTTAGATTTATTTCTATGCTTGTAGTTAGATTTTATTTTCTTGTTAAATAGCCAAGAGGCTAGAACCCTCTTGCCTTAGATTTATTTCATGCTTATAGAGTAGATTTATTTTCTTGCATTTAATTCTTACAATTTTATTTTGTAGTTTAGATTTTGCAATTTATTTTGTAGTTTAGATTTTGTAATTTATTTTGTAGTTAGATTTTAATTTCTTATACTATTCACCTTGAGGCTAGAACCCTCTTGGGTTTAGTTTTTCTTTTTGTTTATTTTTATTTTGTTTGATTCGCCTTTAGGCTAGAACCCTCTAGGGAATCACCCTTTTCTAAGAAGTGGGTTCAATTTTAGATTATCCATATCTATAATTGAATCCACCATCTTTAATTTTTTGTATTTTCTTTTATTCTAGAATTTTAATTTTTTATTTGTTTCTTGATTTTATTTATTTTTTCTTCTTGCCTTATTGATCACACTCATTCTTTGTCACACCCACTCTCATTTACACTTTGCACCTACTTACACACCACTTTCACTCTTTCAATCTCTTCACAATCATAATCACTCACCAATCTTATTTGTCACGCACACAACATAAGAACCGATTTTATATTTTCTCCTACAAAACACCTTCCTCGTGGGATCGATATCTTAAATACTATAACTTGACACGGTTGTGCACTTGTAACCTTTTTGGTACATGTTTATGCCGCATCACAACCAACGTGTAAACTTTATAATCAACTCGTAACCTTCACACCCTGCTCGTAACCTTTTCATAACTAACTCGTAAGCTTCAAAACCAATACGTACTCTTGGTAACTAACTCATAACATTCACAACCGACACATAACCTTCATAACCAATGTGTATCCTTCACAACCAACTCGTAATCTTGACAACCAATGTGTAACCCTCACAACCAATGCGTAACCATAATAACCAATATGTAACCATCACAACCAATGCATAACCTTCACAACCAACTCGTATCCTTCACAACCAACTCGTATCCTTGACAACCAACCTGTAACCTTGACAACTGTTTGAGGTGAAAATTGATTGTTTCATTGCGGGATTCATTACAAACTTCAGACGTTTACAACGAATACAAAAATCAGTCTTTTTATAAGACTTTTACACAATGAAAACAAAGAAAATTACAATTCTCTTCAAACAAACGCAACGAGTGTTTATCGCCCGCTGCTTGCGTAGGATCTTAGCCTGTGACGGGGACGCGTTAGTCCGTGGACCACCGAACGATCAATATTTGGACAGAGTTTCGTCTATCCACGAAGGTATCGAGAAACCGTAGCTCTTATCTCGGCGAAGCGAGATAATCACTCTTCTTAAGATTACCGCAACGGGATAATCCTAAGGAACGAACCGGGCTGCAAATCTAAATCCTCCTCCTCTCTAAAATCTGTGCACTTTAAGTCTTTAGTTTGGCAGGGCTTCGCCGAGGCACGAGAATTCCAGATCCAGAAAAATAAGGTCCTAAGGCTATATTTATAGGCTCAAGAGGGGTTCCCGGCGGTTAAAACCGCACAACGGCTTCAATTTAGGCCTAGAGACACCCCAGGGCGTCTCAGCGAGGCTGAGACACCTTGGGGTGTCTCGGCCTTGGCCGAGACACCTTGGGGCGTCTCATCTTATGTTGAGACATATTTTTCGCATCTTCATCCGTTTCCGTCGTAATTTCTTCGTCCGAACTCGGATTCGAGTGATTCAAAGTGCATTGGAAAGCCGACGAGGAGTTCTATAAGCTCCAATGATCGGATCATCTGTAGAATAAATGAGACACGAGGGGTGATGCGCCTTTTGTAAACATCGCGGGGCTCCCGATCAGTCCGTATCCTTGTTATTCCGAAACTCTGTTGTTTCACGTAGTCCGTCGATTCACTGCAACCATTCGTCGACGTCGATTAAGCTTCTGTGACTTGGATAGTAACGTTCATCATCTCTTCTTAGCACTGAGCCGTTCATGGAGACCTATGGGCAATTTTTGATGCCTACAGATACCCCCTCCAAAGCGTTCCAGACTCGTTTCTTTTATAGAAGAGGCTGGAATACTTTGGATATGATTGGTCCAGCCTTCGATCGGCATAAAGGACCTGTAGTTAGCTTCGATTCTTAACTCCTTCGATTTTCAATCTATTCGGTGCTTTGACGAATAGCTGAAGTTCTTTCGGCACTTCGTTTATCGGCCGGCCATCGTCAAAGTCTCAAATCTAAAACTGATGAGTTGAGTTTGGGCTCACGTCATCGAGTTGACTTTGAACTGACTATCTTCGTCACATCGGCTCTTTCATTGTAATGCACTGATTGGCGTTGACCTAGGATTACGCGTTGACCGGTGTTGACCCTAGGGTTTTGAATTGCCTGGCGTTGATTTTTGATCGCAACGCGTTGACTGGCGTTGACCTAGGGTTACGCGTTGACCGGCGTTGACCTTAGGGTTTTGAACGTCGTACGTTGACTTTTTGATCGTAACGCGTTGACTGGCGTTGACCTAGGGTTACGTGTTGACCGGCGTTGACCCTAGGGTTTTGAACGTCGTACGTTGACGTTTTGATCGCAACGCATTGACTGGTGTTGACCTAGGGTTGCGCGTTGACTGGCGTTGACTTTTTAATCACAACGCGTTGACTGGCGTTGACCTAGGGTTGCGCATTGACCGGCGTTGACCGGCGTTGACCCCAGGGTTTTGAACGTCGTACGTTGACTTTTTGATCGCAACGCGTTGACTGGCGTTGACCTAGGGTTACGCATTGACCGGCGTTGACCCCAGGGTTTTAAACGTCGTACGTTGACTGGCGTTAACCTAGGGTTACGCGTTGACCGGCGTTGACCCTAGGGTTTTTAACGTTGTATGTTGACTTTTTGATCGCAACGTGTTGACTGGTGTTGACCTAGGGTTACGCGTTGACCGGCGTTGACCCTAGGGTTTTGAACATCGTACGTTGACTTTTTGGTCACAACGCGTTGGCTGGCGTTGACCTAGGGTTACGCGTTGACCGGCGTTGACCCTAGGGTTTTGAATCGCCTACGTTGATTAGTGTTGATTTCGTCGAAACATCCAACAACCGACGAAAATAAGCAAATTTGGGCTTGAAAACCGTGATCGGGGGCTCGAACTGGGTTGAGACACCCGTGGGTGTCTCAACCTTGGCCGAGACACCCTAGGGTGTCTCGGTTCAAAAACCGAGACCCCCCTCTTTTCCTTTTTTTTTGTTTGTTTCCTCTTTTGTTTTCCCCCTCTTTCTAAAATTTCAAAAGGATTCTATTCCCTCCCAAACTCTCCCTTCTTCTATCTCTTATCCTTCCACCATTGCTCTTATCCTTCAAGAACTCCAAACCCATTAAAACTCTCCCCCTTTAAAACCCTAAAATTCGGATTTTTTGTGCTCCTCTCTTGGCCGAAAATTCCCTCTTCTCCAAGCTAGGGTTTTTCTTCATCCTCAAGCTCAAGGGAGACCTCTTGATTTGGGTAAGTTTCCCTTTAAAACTCTCCTCTTTTTCAAGAAAGATTGAAGCTTTATGCTTGTAATGGGAGTATAATATGAATTTACATGCCAAGATCATAGCTTTTTGTTCTCATGGGTTGGATTTCATGAAAAAGATTGGGTCTTTGATGATGGGTTGTGTATATACAAAGATTTGGGGGGTTTTATGTAAAATCGACACTATGGCCGAATTTGACGGGCTTTTGTGCAAAAGTGGACTAAAATTTGGGACTGAAATTTCATGTCTATTTGGCCAAAATTTGAAAGGGTTTTCATGCAAAAGAATCGACATTGTTTGAAGGGTTTATTTACAAAAAATCAACCCAAAAAAATGTAGAGGGGTTTATTTGCAAAAGAGCTAAAATTCCAAAAGTTTAGACCACAAACCCATGACCAAAGTTTTGAAAAGGCTATGCGGAAACTAAACCGAAATTTGTGGAGGGGTTTATTTGCAAAATTAGCTAAGTTTTACAAAAGGGTTTATTTGTAAGATTAACCAAAATTGTGGGATATTGGGGGTGTTAGATGAACAACTATGGTGATCATGATTCAATTCGGGCATGTCCTTGACTATAATTTAACCTTGAACACGAAGGGTATTTTGGGTATTTCACCAAAATTTATCATGAGGGTTTACACCGCAATATGAGCTCACGGTTTTGCATGTACGAAATTCATAGGTTTAATTAGGCCTCAACCATAAAATCCTATTTATTTTATAGGATTTAAGTTAAAGCTCTTAATTTTCCTTTTAAATTTCGGACGTTCAGATTTATGATTGTACCTAACCCGTTGATTTTTACTGCAGATTCTCCATGTCTCCGCGCCGATCCCGATTTCATAGGAGTCGCTCCCTTTCCCAGCATAGTGAGAGGGAGGTTCCCGCGGCATCCTCTTCGGCGGTATCTTCTTTCGGGGGTGAGCACTTATGCTTTATATATCCCCGATTGATCCCTTTGCGGTTCATTCGGGAAGAACCGACATCCTCCTTTGCGGGGGTCGAGGTTTCAGGAAATTCGAGGCTCTGTTGTATCCTCGCTTGGCCCCTTCGCGGGTCATTCGGGAAGAACCGACATCCTCCTTCGCGGGGGTCGAGGTTTCAGAAAACTCGTGGTTCTGTTACACCCTCGTTTGGCCCCTTCGCGGGTCATTCGGGAAGAACCGACATCCTCCTTCGCGGGGGTCGAGGTTTCGGACTTGTTTTGCTTTGCCAATTCAAGTATTCCGGCATATTGGGGCGATTTTGTGTCGTCTTACACCTTGTAGGTCGGTGTATGTCACCACGTTATTTACGTGATGACGCATACTGTTCTTCCAGTGTAAGACACTCAAAATCGTCTCTCCAATTGCCCTGTGGATAATCTTATCTCGCTCTCTTGTGAGATGGATTTAATCCTTGTATAATTTATGGATAGTTTTCTGACTTTACCCTTGTTTTGTTGCAGTTGAATTCCCTACAGACAGTCTTCCCCCTCACGCTACTACTGATTGTAGTGGGAAGGTTTTCTCTTCTGTTGCCATCAGGCAGGCTATTGGTCCGACCCCTCAGGAGAACTCCTACAAGAGGAAGATAGAGAGACCCGAAATCATCGTAATATCTGACGATGAGGTGAACGAAGAGCCCATTACGACAATTATGTCTGGCCAAGAATCTGCCCTTCCGGTCTCCGGATTCGTGCAGGGTATCCTCCAAAAGTTAGATAAAACTATGCAACAAACGGCCACCGCTATTAGTTTTGGGCGGGGAAGATTCTATGATTTGCTCCCTTTCATAGCGAGTAGTCTTAAGGATATTCAGCGTGTAGGCGGTATCCAGCTAGCCAGGCGATGTAATTTAAAACTGACTTGCTTAGAGGAACTCATGTATCGCTTAGAAGAACTAGTATACTCCGACTCACATGATGAAGCCACGCCGCTCATGATTGATGCTCGGATTCAGAGGATGCACGAGCGTAAAGCCTAAGCGAAACGCATATCAGGGCAAGAAATTATCGTCGCGAACTTGTACGAACGGCAACGTCATCTACGGACTAAGATGGATGCTTATAACAACATTGCTGATGGTATGGGGATCAGGACCGCCCAAGGGGAGAAGAATCTAAAGGACTTTGAGCTCGAGAGCACCAGAGTTCAAAGTATTTATAGAGGGGAATTGGAGGCTCTCCATGCACTGTATCGAGAAGACGTGGCTGCCGATGCTGCCGTCGTTCTTGCTAATGCCAAGCTTCAGAAGGAAGAGGAGGAGAAGTTTCGAGCAGAACGTGCAGAGGAGCTGCCCGCTGTTAAGGCTAAAATTGCTTCCTTCAGTTTGTTAAGTCTGATTTGAGACATCTTCTTTGACCTGATTTTATTAATGAAAGAAAGTCTTTTCCTTAGCGCATTCCTTCTTTTATCGTAATATTTCTTTGTTGGCTGTGAACCCAGTGGACATAATGCTTGTAGAATTTTTGGCAAATCCTCAGCCCTCAACGGGTTTGATGTGCCTTTACCGACTACCGTTTGAATCGGGCTAGCATGTAAATTATTAAAACCCGTTTCACATGTAACGTTGCGCTAAGAGAATTACTTCTCTTAGACTTAGTGCTATGATTTTGAATACATAGACTTTATCATTTTTTACGATAATATGGCGCCCGGCAGCGCGTATTAGGCATTAACTTATCCCTACTTAGGATTCGGGATAAAATTCCCCAGAATTAAACTCTGGTGTCTTTTTCAATCGGTGAAAGACTAAACCGGCGATGTGTGTTAGACATAGACATTAGGATTTTTTTTGCAAAACCCCAGCCTTCAACGGGTTTGATGTGCCTTTACCGATTACCGTTTGAATCGGGCTAGCATGTGAATTATTAAAACCCGTTTCACATGTAACGTTGCGCTAAAAGAATTACTTCTCTTAGACTTAGTGCTATGATTTTGAATACATAGACTTTACCATTTTTTACGGGAATATGGCGCCCGGCTACGCGTATTAGGCGTTGACTTATCCCTACTTAGGATTTAGGATAAAATTCCCCAGAATTAAACTCTGGTGTCTTTTTCAATCGGTGAAAGACTAAACCGGCAACGCGTGTTAGGCGTAGGCTTATCTCTATTTAGGAGTCGAGATAAAATTCCCCGTGCATAAAGTGCGCGGATTGGAAGTCGAGAATTGTGTCTTTTCTTAAGGTAAGGACAAACCCAAAGTTGGAGTAGAAGGATTTTATATTCTTGGCCCCAGGTCTTGTTTAGGGTAAAGACGGACCGAAAGGTGGGAGAGAAAGAATTTTATATTCTATCTCCCAGCATCGAAGAGGAAGAATTTTATATTCTATCTTCAGTTGGAAAGGAAACTTGAGGTAGGATCTCCACCCCCAGAATCCGGAGAGATGAGACTAGGAGTGGGATCCCTACTCCGAGAATCGGAAAGATTCAAGCAATCCTAACTTTTATAGGATTGGTTGCCCGATCCAAGAAAAGAGTTCCTCATTTATTGAGGGGAAATTTTGATTTTAACCCTAACTTTTATAGGTTTGGTTAAAAAGGAAGAGGTGGAAGTCTTTCGTTTATCGAAAGGGATAACTCAATCTTAATCCTAACTATCTGCATGTTTGACTAAGTGAAGTTGGAGACAATCCTAACTTTTATAGGTTTGATTGCTCAATTTAAAAGTAGACCTCTCGTTCATGGAAGGAATCGAGAGGGGAATCTGGCTTTGGCCCTAACTTTTATAGGTTTGATCTGAAAACAAAGGGAGTGGAATACAAGTGGCAGTAGAAATACTGGTTTGTACTAGCCACTCGATGGAGGATTTTGATGTTAAGTGATCAGGACTTAACACGTCACGCTTTGAAAATTACCATGAATTGGTGGATAGAAATTTTAGTGGACCCACCGTCAATTGACTTGATCAGTGGGGGATTTTGTGAGGAAAGATTAATCTGTCAAAAGGATCGAATCCCGTCTCAACCAGATAACTCATGAGAATTAGTGAATTTGATAACAATAATGGGAAACATTCTGACATTTAGAGTTTAAATGTGGATGTTTTACTTATCACTTTCATAGTGGTTGGGTTATCCCTAAGAATATCACCCGTGGTATTCTTCCGGGAACTTCCCGATACATGAATCATCCACCCCCAGCTTCCCTTGCGGAACTGGATCCGACATTGTACTCAGTTACATAACCGTGTTATCCTTAAGAATATTACATATAAAAATCCTCCAGGAACTTCCCGTAAAAGAAATGAAACAGTTTAGACTCATATACATGTTGGAGTATCAGGGAGCAGTTTAACCTCTTATACCGGTCGGAGGATTGAGAAGCAGTTTATACTCTTATACTTGTCGGAGTGTCATGATCATTCTCATTCGGTTTGTTCTGCCATTGAGACGTCGGCTTCGACTAAGGCTTGTATTGTATTTTTGAGAGTGATACAAATCTTGGTGGGATGATGGACCCTCCTGTGGTACTCATAATATTTTGGGTCTGAACTCCCGTTAACTTCTTCCTGGTTTTTAATAGGTGGGAGCTTGATTTTGTCGTTTTTTAGGAGGTATTTGAGGATAGCTGGAACCTCATCATCCTTGAAAGAGTATCGTTGCATTTGAAGCGACTATTGTGGCGATTTCTCTCGTGGTTGTCGCTGAAATGTTTGATTAATATCAACAACAAACCTGGGTATGAACTCCGGTTGGCTTCCCTCAACTTTTTTTCTTTTGGGATAACGCCTGATGGGGGTGGTGACAGACTCGACCTCCCTATGTTTCTTGTCTTCATCTTCATCTCTCCTCGAGCGATGTCGAGAAGAAGGAATTAGGCCACCCTCAGTGTCATTGAGGGGTTCAATCGTACTACCCTCAGTATTATCGAGGGCTAAATCAGTCTTAATGATCATATTCAGGTTTGGGTTATTGTTACTTGTCCTATTTTGAACAGACGAACCTGGCATAGTGTAACAACTAGACTCCACTTGATGATCGGATTTAGGAAATTGATATTTTTGAGCCTGCAACTCTCTTATTTGTTGCATGGCCAACTCCATCTTAGCCTCAAATTCTTCTTTCTGCTTGATTAATGCTTCTTGAACAATTTGGGTGAGCTGGTCAGGAGTGATCGTGAACGCCTCTCTAGTGTTTTTAGAAAGACGTAATAACTCGTGTAGAGTTACTTTCACTGGGATGTTAGCCAATTGGGTCATAACATCGAAGTGGTATGAAGTGTTTGAATTTCTTGGTTTATCTCTTCCATTTGGCCGATTGGAATGAGACTGCCTCGGGTTTTGAATATCTTGGTGCAGGGGCTCCTGTTGGGTCTTCTCAGCAGGTGTGAGGCGAGTTGTAATCACCCCTACCTCAGCTAGTCGATCAGAGGCACCTGGATATTTGAATCGATACTCGTTCCCATTTCTGATGGCGAGGACTGGTTCTCCGGTGGTTAAAAAAGTTTGATGTTCACTGTCAGAAAATGAGAAAGCAGGAATTGCTTCGTCGTCTTCCTCTGGAATAGCAGAGGCTCCACAACAAGACTTACCTTTTTCTTTCGACCTTTTGTTGGAAGAGGATCCAATCTATTGTTCATCTCCAATTAGATAGGGGTGAACCCAAAGAATCTCACCATTCGGGGCTGTGTACGGTACTAGTCCTTTCTGGCGTTGTTGGTGAGGATCATCGTTCACCGTCTTTACCGCCGCGTTTATTACTGGTTCAGGCTGAAACCAGTTTAAGGGAACGGATCCAAAACTTATCGACACCGCATTCGCGCCCACCTTCTTCTCTTTAGACTGTTTCATAGTGATGACCCCGACATCTATTAAAGCTTAGATCTTGTCCTTGAGGGCGTAGCATGCCTTGGTAGGATGATGCACCGCTCTATGGAACGCGTAGTACTTTGGATCGTCAACTCTTTTAGCATCTTCCTTATCCTGGACCGGAGGTAACTTGATCTTGTTGTTCTCTATAAGGTATTTGAAAATACCGAGGACTTCATCCTTTTTGAACGAATAGACCTTCGGGAATTTTGGCTCCGAAGTTTTCTGCTTCTGAGGCTGTTGTTGCCACCGTTGCGGTTGCGCTTGTACTTCGAATGCTTGGTTCGCGTCCACTGCATTCGCTTGTGCCTTCCCTTTACCCTTAGGGACAAAGTTCACTTTGTGGAGTATTATTTGCCGTTTGACCTCTTTCAACCTTCTTCCTTTTAAGGAATCGTTCGGCTCGTTCTCCTCACACTTTCAAATCCTTCCAGGTCTTTGGTGGTGCCATTCCCATAGCTTCGAGGATGTCCAACGAAAGATTATTGTGACAAGTCTCAAGGATGAAATCTTCACTGACCGGATCCCTGCAGTTCATTGCCTTGTTCCGGAATCTCTTGACGAAGTTTTCAACCGTCTCACCATTTTTCTGTTTCTCGTCAAATAGTGTACCGATTGAAATCTCGGTGTCGTCGTCGAAGAAGTTTGTTAAAAACATATCATCCATGTCATCCCAACTGTTGATACTCCCCGGCTTGAGACGGCGATACCAATCAAAGGCTGCTCCTCGAAGAGTGCCAACGAATGACCGCACCATTAGAGGTTCATTCCCGAAGATTATTCCTAAGTGAGACTTAAAATATATTAAGTGCTGGGTAGGGGAACCCTTTCCATCGAATGGCGTGAAATTGATCAAATTGAATTTCGCCGGATATGGAATTGATCCCATTCCCTTGGGTATAGACATGGTATTCCGGACCTTTTTACTTCTTGAGCATTCATCAATGCATTGATTTTGCTCTCCAAGTCCTTCATTTTCTTGTCCTCACTCGTATCTGTCTTCGAGTGATTTCGAGGAGAAGTAACGTGATCCTCCTTTGTGTTGTTATCATCTGAAGGGCCACCCCCATTATTGTTATTGACGGGAGGAATGTTAACATTCTCATCCACTTCCCGTTCATTATCACCCTGGTTAGGATTATTGCGACGGCTAGATTCTCCTCGATGAGTTGTTAGCGCCGCGATCTGCTGGTCATGCATTTCTCTCATCTGCTGCATGGCCATTTCCATTTTAAATTTAAAATTTTCCTTTTGCTTAGTCAAAGCGTCTTCAAGTATCTTAGACACCTGCTCGGCGCTAATCATGAGTGACTCGTAGGGTTGTCCCGCACTAGATGCCGTGTCATCGGATGCTATGGCTGAGCAGGCATCTGATCCAGCATCTGACACCTCATCTTCTAAAGGCAGTCCCTTCTGCATCCTTTGGTAATCCCTTCGCCTACTGGTCCCCGATCGTAATCGAGTCATACGTTGGGACACTGCGACAAACTGATCCGGACTAAAGTGCCGCGTTGACTTCCCTCTCCCGGTCATATTGACGGACACTTCAGGAAATTCATCATTTTGACGGACAAGTTTCCTCCTGCGGAAACGTCTTGGTTCGGTCTCGGTCGTTCTGGTAGAGATTCTCTCAAACACCAAAACTCTTCTTGGGGCTTTAGAACAGCAGCATTCTGATAATACTGCCTTAATTATGTTGGCACACGGACAATGAGAATCCGTGTCTCGAACATTTCTTTTCCGGGATTTATTCGTACCCCCAGCCCTATAGTACAACTCGTTAGTTTGATAACCGGAGCAACCCATAGAGTGTTGGCACGCCTTCCCGGGTATAACATCATCATTATCAGACAAATGTGTTTCCCTCTGGGGATATGACGCTTTATTGGCGCCTTCAAAAGTCACATGTTCATGTTTACGCCTTTGCGAGCGTGAAAACCTAACAGGCTCTTGAACTTCAACCCGCAATCCAATGCGGTCAGTAATAGGGGCTTTCCCTTTATTATCTTTCTTAGGGGGATTGGTATGACCCCCAGTCTTGATTGTTATTTGGGGACCTTTCAACGGTCCCAATCGCTCCTTGACGGGTGCTTTACCTCAATCTCCAGATAGAGGACCGAGGCGACCCTTCACAGGAACTCTGGATTTAGTGAGATCCAAGCTACCACCCGGCTCCATCGAAGATGTGGGGCGAGGGGAAACGGGATCTGGCTCATTCACTTTTGCCTTAAGCACTGGCTTCGCCTTTGGCCTCCACACTTGTTTGCGCTTAGGCGGCTTCTCGACTGCTTCTTCCTTCTGCATTTCTTTCGCTTTCTGCAAAAGGGCTTGGGCATACGCGAGCAATGCGGGCGCTTCTTGATTCACTCCTCGAGGGTGGAGCGGGTCCTCTTGACACGAACCCATTCGTTCGTTTCTGTCTGGGAGGAGGAGTTGGTTGTTCGCCGCTGTTGCTCCCGGCGCTGCCTGGATTTTAGATCCTCATTATAGCGGATCCCATCCATCGACTCCGAAGCCTTGGCTAACTGCCGCGCAAGGCGCTGACGCCGTCTTTGGCGCGCTCTCTTTGACAAAATTGGAGCGCCTTCAGCAACTATCTTCACGGCGGAGGAGGAGCCTGGATCTGCAGCTTCGGCCTTCTTGGACACCGCAGTGACATCGCGGGATGTGGATGCAGCGACGGCGAGGGGATCCTGGACCTTCAAGCCTGAAATCCCGTGAGTGTTTCTGGAAGAGGAGACCTTCCTGCGCCTGCTTGGAGAGGCGGTTCTGGGGGAGGAGGAAGAGAGGTACTCTTCAAACTTTTGTTGATCGAACTCATATTCGATCTCTTCATTCACCCGAATCTTGAATGTCGGTTGCGTCACGACAGCCTCGGCAGCGAGGCTGTTGGCTCCCACTGTGGTCGCCAGCTTGTTTGAGGTGAAAATTGATTGTTTCATTGCGGGATTCATTACAAAATTCAGACGTTTACAACAAATACAAAAATCAGTCTTTTTATAAGACTTTTACACAATGAAAACAAAGAAAATTACAATTCTCTTCAAACAAACGCAACGAGTGTTTATCGCCCGCTGCTTGCGTGGGATCTTGGCCTGTGACGGGGACGCGTTAGTCCGTGGACCACCGAACGATCAATATTTGGACAGAGTTTCGTCTATCCGCGAAGGGATCGAGAAACCGTAGCTCTTATCTCGGTGAAGCGAGATAATCACTCTTCTTAAGATTACCACAACGGGATAATCCTAAGGAACGAACCAGGCTGCAGATCTAAATCCTCCTCTCTGAAATCTGTGCACTTTAAGTCTTCAGTTCGGCAGGGCTTCGCCGAGGCACGAGAATTCCAGATCCAGAAAAATGAGGGCCTAAGGCTGTATTTATAGGCTCAAGAGGGGTTCCCGGCGGTTAAAACCGCACAACGGCTTCAATTTAGGCCTGGAGACACCCCAGGGCGTCTCAGCGAGGCCGAGACACCTCGGGGCCTCTCATCTTATATTGAGACGTATTTTTCGCATCTTCATCCGTTTCTGCCGTAATTTCTTCGTCCGAACTCGGATTCGAGCGATTCAAAGTGCATTGGAAAGCCGACGAGGAGTTCTATAAGCTCCAATGATCGGATCATCTGTAGAATAAATGAGACATGAGGAGTGTTGCGCCTTTTATAAACGTCGCGGGGCTCCCGATCAGTCCGTATCCTCGTTATTCCGAAACTCCGTTGTTTCACGTAGTCCGTCGATTCACTACAACCATTCGTTGACGTCGATTAAGTTTTTGTGACTTGGATAGTGACGTTCATCATCTCTTCTTAGCACTGAGCCGTTCATGGAGACCTATGGGCAATTTTCGATGCCTACAACAACCAATGCTTAACCTTCACAATCAACTCATAACCTTCACACCTAACTTGAAACCTTTTTATAACCAACTCGTAAGCTTCACAATCAACACATACCCTTAGCAACTCACTCGTAAACTTCATAACCAACTCGTAACCTTCAAAACCAACATGTAACCTTCCTTCACCACTAACTCATAGCTTAACAATAAAATTATTACAGTAAAATAACAAAAATATATAAATTTGCATACTCTACTTTAATCTCAAGTTATCGATTTCAAAAAAATTATAACAATATGTAAAGTTAAGGGGGTTGGCGACGCAAGTCGCCATCACGTTCTTCAAGATTGTAGTTTTCTTCACCTCCGATGACAAACGCCGGGAAAGTTTCACCGCCGAAGTCGACGCCGTTGAAAAATTTGGAGGGGACTAGAATCCCCCCCTCCCCCCCGAAAACTCATTTCAAATCATCACAGTAATATTATGAAAATAGAGAGAGAGAGAGAGAGAGAGAGAGAGAGAGAGAGAGAGAGAGAGA
>BQKN01062266.1:95748-187430 GCA_022839385.1 Asparagus kiusianus
TAAAACTCTTGTAAACTTAAGTGGATAGGAGCCATTTGTCTATCAACTTTTTTATCCATCGATTTTGTATTGAGAATTGTGCTAGCATGTGATACAAATTAAGGCACAAATCTCAAAGATAGACTTGATGTGTAGCACAAATCTCAAAACATAATGAAGGGATGAAAAGGTTGGTGGACAAGTGCTCATATCCACTTAAGTTTACAAGAGTTTTACTTTATATATATACTATGTATTTGTATCAAATATAGAAGATAGGATATTCAGGAGAATATATTAAAACCTTTGAGCCCAATTGAGAGTAGACTTTCGTTCATCGTATAAGAATTTGTCCAGGCTACCATTAGGCATGAAGTCATATACTAAGAGAAGTTCCCCTTTCCGTCGACAGTAGCCTAACAGTTGTACGAGATTTCGATGGCGAAGCTGGCCGATGCTGACAATTTCGGCGATGAACTCTTTCATACCTTGCCTTGATTCATGAGAGACTCTCTTAACTGCAACCTCAATCATTGAAGGAGATAACACCCCTTTGTAGACTCTACCGAATCCTCCGGTCCCCAGTAACTCTCTCTCTTTGAATCCTTTCGTTGCCCGAAAAAGGTCTTTATATGAGAACCGATGAGGTCCATATTGAATCTCCCAGTCTTCGAGTAATTCAGCATATTTTCTCCTTCTTCGAACAATAAGATAGACCGCTATAATGATGAATAACATAGAAGAGGTAGAAGCGATAGGCAGCCATATTGCTAAAACATTCACGCCGTCTTTATTTTTATTACGAGGAAGCGGAGGAAGCTTATCGTAATCGAGCTTTTCAGACTCTCCGTTCATCTTGAAGCTCCATCCGAGAACACAATGAGTTGTGTGAATTGAGCCTGTCGCTGAAGAGAAACCAACATACATCGAATCGAGCATTAAGCTAGAAAGATCGATTTTCGTTGATAGGAGGGGTTTATTAGGCTTAGGCATTCGGATTGGAGATAATGTAACGTTTAGTTCCATTTCTTCACCCTCGAAATCTACCCACAACTGCATAGGCTGGCCACTCATCAGAGTCAAGTTCTTGAAAACACCAGTTTTATCGTCGTAATAACCAGCATCGTGAGACTTGTTAGACTTCAAACTGTTTATATCGATGCCAACATGATTCTCGCTAATATCATTGAACTCAGAGTTATATACTGTGTCGAGCTCAACGGAGAATACGTGATTACTTGCATTACCATTGTTGTTAATATTGAACAGGCCTAAGTACTTGCTCTGAAGAGCAGAGGAGAAGTTCATCGTCGGGGAGACCACGAAGGCGATGCCGTGGCCACTGGAGTCGGATATCTCGGATAAAATAGCGAACACGAATGTTGTGGAGAAGGAGAGGGTTTTGCCGGCGGGTGATTTGAAGTGAAGTGGGCTTGGATGGAAAGCGTGGCCTTTCATTTGCGCTGTGGTGTTGGTGAGCTTGAGTAAGCCGTTGGAGGTTACCGATGCGACTCCGTCGAGTTTTAGGTTGGCGTCGGTGAATCCGTTGAAGATGAAGGATTCTGAAGTTGGAGTTGAGATTGTAAATTTGAGGAGGAGGAAGAGGAGGAGGCAGAAAGGGCCTGTCAGTGTTAATGACATGCTGAGTCCTGCGAACTAGGGAGCTGCTTCAAAAGGATACAAGTAGTTCTAAATAGGCCTGTCCATCCGGGCCGGCCCGGCCTGGTCCGGAAATCCGGGCCCGGGCCGGGCAAAATCGGAGCCCGGGCCCGGACCCGGGTACCCCGGGCCGGGTTCTGAGCTGGCCCGGATTTTTTTCAATTTTTTTATCAAATTTTTTAAATTTTATTTAAATTTTAAATTATAAAAAAGACAAGAAAAATTAATAAAAAATAATAATTTTATTAATCACTTAAAATGACATAAATTACAAATAAATAATAATAAAAATAAATTCTTTATTAATAATTAATAACTTATTTACAAATTACAAGTACAAATTTATTTTGGAATTCATCGCATCAAAATAGATAAGTACATCCCAACTAGGTTGGCACCTACTCACCTATATCACTATCATTTGTAACTATTTCCAAAATAATTCTTTACAAATTTTAAGCTAAGATATAAAAATTACACTTTATTCTTTATATCTATCTGCTAGTCCCAATTCTTCAAATTTATCTTTAATTCCAGCCATCCGATTGATGCTTTGTGTTCGCTTCTCGTACCTCCACCAATCTCGTAAGCACATCACCGCTTGTACAGTATACGGATCTAAGCATGTCCTGTGGTCGTCGATCAAACGTCCTGCTGTGCTGAAGGCGGATTCCGAAGCTACCGTCGAAACCTGCACTGTTAGTAAGTCACGAACCATGGTGGAAAGTATAGGATATGAAACTGATCCATATACTTTTCACCATTGCAAAATATCTAAAGCATTTCCTTGACATTTAACTAAAGAAGCAGATAAATATTTATCTATTTTAGAAACCTCCAATGATGACGATCTAAGTCCAGATCCACCAGTTAGCTCAGCTACCATTGCATACCTATCAAAACTTACACTTTTACCTTGGGATGAGCTCGAAGAAACTGAAGCTGTAAACTGTTGTGTAGCTACACCATGTCTAGCTGCATACTCATCATATAATGTTTGAAAATAATTTCTAATAGCTAAATGATGAGTAGTAGCAGTAAGAGTGGTTCCATCATCTAAGTCTTTAATCTGATTACCATATAAGGATTGTAACAAACTTCGAAGGCCAATATCCTTCAAGCATGGATCAATAAGAACCCCCAAACCAAAAATATGAGGAATAGGCCTAAAGTACTTATTAAATTTGCTCTCCATTTGAAAAATCATAGGTCCAAAAGTATCATCCATACGATATTTCCCAAAAAAATTTGAATATTTAAAATTTGTAAAGCAGCTAAAGTAATGGTTGGATAATAACAGCCAAATAATAACATTGTAGCATCATAAAATACTTGTAATATTTTATTTAAATTACATATAATTGTCCATTCATCTTCAGTTATTCTATAAGTGCTATCAGAACTAGAACTAGAAGCATAATAGTTTATAAAATCAGTTATAATGTCTTTATATTCTATTGCTACACTTAACATTGTATAGGTGGAATTCCACCTATAGTCAACATCTTTTGGAATTAGTCTGGGCTTTACATTTTTTCTTTTACAAAATTGTTTCCATCTTTTAAGTCTTTGTTCAGAAGCATTATGCATATAAGCAACTGTTCTAACCTTTTCTATCATGGGTTTAATTTCAGTAAATGCACTTTGAACAATTAAATTTAAAATATGACAGATACACCTAATATGAAAAAGATCATCATGACATGGCAATGATAAAGTTGATCTGATAAAATCAACAGCTACATTGTTATTACTTGCATTATCTAGTGAAAGAGAAAATATTCTTTCTGAAATTTCTAATTTCATAAGTTCTTTAATTATTAAATTTGCAACATTAATACCAGTATGTGACTCTTCTATTGCAATAAAAGAAACAACTCTTTTAAACATTTACCAATTTTCATCAATCCAGTATGCTGTGATACATAAATATTCACTTTGTGCTCTAGGTGTCCAAATATCAAAAGTTAAAGAAAATTTACAATTTAAATTTTTAAAATAAGAAATTAATTTTCCTTGTTCCTCCTGATTATATTTTAAAATATCACGTTGATAGGTTTGACGAGAAAATTTTTTAAATGCAGGATAAAAACCATCTCTAAACATATCTTTAAATTCATCATCTTTACTAATTTAAAAGGAAGGTTTTTAAGAATGATAAACTTGATTACGCATTTCCTGGCTCTGGCAGCGTCATAGTTCCAACTACCGAGACTACCAGAAAAGGAGGATTGAGAAATCATAGATTGTCGGATATCACCTTGATGAGTCTGACCTTTGTTGTGTTTATCTAAATGGCATTTGAGGTGGTTGGTGCCGCTCTTATGATGAGCTTGAAAAATCTTGCCGCACAACGCACACTTAGCCTTCTGGGTGAGGATCCTACCGTGTTCATCATTGGTGACGTCGATCTTCTCGTAAAAATTCCACACATCGGATCTTGGCCTTTTAGAAGCTCTTGGTGCAGATTCATTGCCACCGGATTCGGGATTAATTTCGGTAGGAGTAGACCCAGTTGGAGGACTCATTTTAGGATCGGGAGATAGGTTTTGCTCTTCATAATCAGATCCGGAAGCCATTTGATGAAAGGATTAGAAAGTATAAGAGAGTATAAGAGTATAAGAGAGAAGTAGATGAGTTTTGGAGTGAAGAAAACAAATGAAACCCCCCCTCTATTTATAGATCCAGCCCCCTAAGCAAATGACCAAAATAACCTTACAAAATAGCCGTTTTTTAACCGTTTTTGGGGACAAAACGGTCAAAGGATCGATATGGCCGTTATGGTTGGACCGGCCTGGCCTGGCCTGGCTGTTTTGGCCACAACGGTCACGGTAGTGACCGTTGTGGCCGGGCCGGGCCGGGCTGGCCCAGCCCGGCCCGGCCGTTTTGGCCACAACGGTCACTGCCCGGTCCGGCCCGGCCGTTTTGGCCACAACGGTCACTCTGGTGACCGTTGTGGCCGGGCCGCGCCGGGCTAGCCCGGCCCAGCCCGGTTTTTTTGGGCAACGGTCACCACTGGGCCGGGCTCCGGGCCCGGGCTGCCCGGCTCGGATTGTTGCCCGACGCCGGCCCTGTTTCGGGCCGGGCCTGGCCCGGGCCGGGCGCCGCTGAGGTAGCCCGGACCCGGGCCCGGAACCCGGCCAGGCCCAGATTTCCGGGCCGAGGCCGGGCCAGGCCGGGCCGAGGCCCAGCCGGGTCGGACCTGGGCTGGGCTCCGGGCAGGACCCGGGCCGACCGGCGGGCTTTTTGAACAGGCCTAGTTCTAAACTTCGTGGGTTAATTGTAAATGGACCCCCGTACTATCACCCAATTGCAAATTGACCCATTTTATGGTAAGACTTCATTTGTCTGACCCTTTTCAGACCTCAGAACAGTGAAAGCATCATACAATGGATTTCTTAGAGAGTTTTTAGTCATGACCATCTGTCTCTTGCTTATATTTGTTATTTTCTTGGTGAATCTTATATATTTCTGCTTTTTTACTTCGTTATAAGTCGTGTCGTTACTTAGAATGTTTACCTAAATTCTTTTTAATAAACAACAAGGGCTACATATGCATCTGTCTTTCTGAAAAGAAAACTCCCAAAATAGTAGCTATTTGAAAAAGTTAATAAGCAACCAAAGAGGTTAAACATTCTTTTATTGTTATATGTTGCCTCAAATACTCAAATTCATATTGCTTTGGGAGTTTTTTTTAGGTTGGTTTGTTTTGATCAAGAGTCCTACTTACATTAGACTTTGCACAACCAATCATATTAGAGGTTTATTTCTACTTGGACTCTTGTTGGGTTTTAGGACATGTGGACTTCAACTCTTATACCTTAGACAACAAGGAGATGAGATCTTCAAGGCTATATATGAACCGTCTTTCAAGCCAATTAGATTCATCAACCTTCAGAGCATCAATCAAGAAGAGAGAGTTCTTCTGTGAAGCCTATTTGATATTCTTCTCTTTTATTCCTTTAGTTGAGAGTTGTATTAGACTTTTGGGGTGTTATTTCGGATTGAGAGATTGAGAGGTTCCACTTTGTATTCCTCACAATTAGTAAAGTTTTTCTCCTCCTTCGCCCGTGGACGTAGGCTAAAGGCTGAACCACATATATCTTTGTATTCGTGTGTTCTTGATATTTTTCATGCTCACGTGTGATTGATATTAGCTTATCCTGAAGAATTTGTCATAACAAATTGGTATCAAAGCCCTCAACTATCGATCAGACGAGAAGATGATGATAACTCCTACGAAGTGGGATATCGAGAAGTTTGACGGTAACACTAGTTTTAGCCTTTGGCAAGTTAGAATGATCACCGTGTTGACACAGAGTGGATTGAAGAAGACTTTGCTCGGAAATTCAAAGAAACCGATTACTGTGACGGAGGAAGATTAGAACGAGTTGGATGATAGAGCTCTCACAGCGATCCAGTTATATTTGACAAACAAAGTTTTGCAAGAAGTTCTCATGGAGAAAACAACTGCTGATTTGTGGTCTAAATTAGAGGATTTGTATTCGAAAAAGTCGTTCACTAATCGCCTCCTCTTGAAGCAGTGTTTATACACACTTCGATTGTCGGAAGGAACACCCATTAAATCTCATATTTGTGAATTTAATTCTGTAATTACAGATTTGAGTAAGATTTATGTTAAGATCGTTGATGAAGATCAAGCCCTATTGTTATTGTGTTCTTTGCCGCCTTCCTACAAGCATTTCAAGGATACTATGATTTATGGTCAAGATTCTATTAGTATCAAGGACGTCAAAGAGAACTTATTGAATAAGAGGAAGATCGACAAAGAGTTAACCACAAGTGAAAGTCGCGATAAAGCTGATGGCTTATTTGTTCGAGGAAGATTGGAAAAAAGAGGATTTGGCGATAACAGGTATAAGTCGAAGTACAAGAATCTGACCTACATATATTACAAGAAAAAAGGGCACATCAAGACCGATTGTTACAGATTGAAGAACAAAAATAAACAAGAAGAGTATGAAGAAAAATCAAAGGAGGACTCTGCAAAAGTTGATATTGCTGAAGATGTGATTTTGTTGGCTACAAATGATATAAACAGGAGCATGAATGATTGGATTTTGGATTCGGGTTGTTTCTATCATATTTGTCCTAATCGAGACCGGTTCACCACTTATGAAGCTATTGATGGTGAAGTTGTTCTTATGAGGAACAACGCCTCATGCAAGACTATTAGGAAGGCACAATTCAGATTAAGATGCAGGATGGAGTCATCAGGACTTTGATAGATGTTAGGCATATTCTAGGTTTAAGGAAGAATCTCATCACTTTGGGCACACTTGATAGCATTGGGTGCAATTTTTTACGTGAATGTGGAGTTCTTAGGGTTACAAAAAGGCTCTCTTGTGGTTATGAAAGGAAAGAAGATCGGAAGCTTGTATGTTTTGTAGGGTTCTACCAATACCGGCTCGGCTGTAGTTGCAGCCTCGATGTTAGGAGTTGATACTATCAGATTATGACATATGAGATTTGGTCATATGAGTGAGCGCGGATTTACTGAGTTGTGTAAGAAGGGTCTTTTATGTGGACAGAGTACAAAAAAATTATGATTGTGCGAGTATTGCATCTTTAGGAAGCAGAAAAGAGTCAGCTTTAGTACAACAATGCATCACACTAAATGTACTTTGGATTATATCCATTTAGATCTTTAGGGACCTTCTCAAGTTGCCTTGAGGAGTGGTAGATCATGATATTTGTTGACCTTCATTGATGACTACTCCATGAAGGTTTGAGTCTACTTTTTGAGACATAAAGATGAGGTGTTTGTGAATTTCAAACAATACAAGACTTTGATTAAGAAGAAGACTAGGAGGCTGATTAAGGGGCTTAGAACTGATAATGACCTTGAGTTTTGTGGAGGAGAATTTAATAAGTTCTGCAAGAAGGAGGGAATCGTTAGACATCATATAGTCTCTCGCAAGCCGTAACAGAATGGAGTGGCAGAATGTATGAATAGAACCTTATTGGAGAAAGCTTATTGTATGATGTTCAATGCAAGCTTAGGCAAGGAATACTGGGCGGAAGCAGTGAATACGACTTGCTACTTAGTGAATCGGTCGCCATCTACTGCTATTAGTTGTAAAATTCCAGAGGAGGTTTGTTCCGGTAAGCCTATGAATTATTCTAATCTTAGAATATTTGGTTGCCATGCATATGTGCATGTTAGTCAAGGTAAACTTGAGCCGCGAGAAAAGAAGTGCATATTCTTAGGTTATGCATCGGGTATTAAGGGTTTTAGGTTATAGTGTCCTGATCCTGAGTCTCCTAAGATTATTATCAGCCGTGATGTTACTTTTGATGAGTCTGCTATGTTCCACCAGAAACGATCATCGGTTTTAGTTGATGGTAAGGCACGCACTACAGAGCATAAGGTAGAGTTAAAAATTAGCGATTCAACTCTTCAGCAGGATAAAACTACGGGAGTTTAGCAGCTAGATCCCGTTCAAGTAGATGAAGTACATATAGTATTGCTAGAGATCGGTCTAGATGAGATATTTGACCACACGAAGATATGAAGATATGGTAGCTTATGCATTTTTGGTTGATAATTTTGTGCCCTTCAGCTATTCAGGAGCTACTTCAGTTGTTGACTTCGCTAATATTTACGGTCGTCGTGCAGACAATTCAGTCGATTTGTTGAGGAGGAATCTTTTAGTTAGCAAGTTCAAGTTGGGCTTGGACTTGATCGATACGTGTCGTACTTAGATGCCCTGCGAGGCTATTGGAGAAGGTGAAGTAAGCTAGCTTATTTTGGAGTGAGGAATCTTCTACGCATTTGAGTCAAGGTGGAGATTTGTTATAGGTTGCCTCAAATACTCAAATCCATATTGCTTTAGGAGTTCTTTTTTAGGTTGGTTTGTTTTAATCAAGAGCCCTACTTACATTAGACTTTGCACAACCAATCATATTAAAGGTTTATTTCTACTTAGACTCTTGTTGGGTTTTAGGACATGTGGACTTCTATTCCTATTAGAACTCTTATTCTTTAGACAACAAGGAGCTGGGATCTTCAATACTGTATAAGAACAGTCTTTCAATTCAATTAGATTCATCAATCTTCACAGCATCAATCAAGAAGAGAGAGTTCTTCTGTGAAGCTTATTTGATATTCTTCTCTTTTATTCCTTTAGTTAAGAGTTGTATGAGGCTTTTGGGGTGTTATTTGGGATAGAGAGATTGAGAGGTTCCATTTTGTACTTCTCACAATTAGTAAAGCTTTTCTCCTCCTTCGCCCGTGGACGTAAGCTATAAGCCGAACCACGTATATCTTTGTGTTTGTGTGTTCTTGACATTTTTCGTGCTCTCGTGTGATTGATATTAGTTTATCCTGGGGAGTTTGTCATAACAGTTATCCATATAAACTTAAGAAAAAAATTCTGAAAAATTTGTTGATTATTCAACTCTGCTTTTGGCCTGTCAGAATCATTAACTATTCAAAACCTGTCTATTTTTTTGTTAAGGGTCTATGTCTCAAGCCAAGATTCTTCACATCAGACTTGTCAAATTATTTGACAGAATGAATGCATTTGGGTGTGGAGAAGAGGCAAAAGTCACCATGTAAGTTTGTTAGCCTGAATTGGCTAATTGTTAATAGGTAACGTTATGCATTAAAGAGCCAAAGTCTTTTGCCTTAGAAATCTTGCACTGAACCTTGGCCAAAGTCTACTCAATAGCCATCAAGGATGCTCAACTTTCCTCTCGTGTGCTTGTTAATTGTCCAGGTTCCCGCGCTGTTAAGCTTGAGAACAACAGGCTTCTTGCCTGCTAAAAATCTACGTAGAAGTTTTTTCCACCTCACTTCGATGGCTACTTAAAGAAAAGAAGCAAAGAAATATGTTTGTGAAGTTATAAAGACCCTAGTTCTTAACAGTTGGAGACATTAATTGTGATAGTGAGAAGGGATTTGCATCCTCTCCACTATTTAAAAAGTAGTGTAGACTACTACATAATCACAATCATTGATTATCTAGTTAGTGGTTGTGATTTTTTCTTTGAGTGAAAATTAGGAATGAGTGCAATACACGGAGGCATGTGTAGATTTGGCTTTCAGGCTCAGGTTTCAGGCAGACTGGGTGGCGGTCGACCGCGGTGGTCGACCGCGTTCGTGCACAGAGGCTTCTATGCGTTTGGATTAGTGGCGGTCGACCGCGGTAGTCGACCGCAAAAGTTTCTGCTTTCACCGCGGTCGACCACCACGGTCGATCACCGAAGCGGTTTGGGCCTGGGTTCAGTTTCTAGACCCGTTTCACTTGGGAGTTGTATAAATACCCTAAACTCGTTTTTAGGGTTTGTGGGAGAGGATTTTGAGCTGAACTAAGAGGAGATTTGGGGCTTCTTTTGTTGGAACTATTTGGAGAGATTGAGAGGGCTTATTTGAGGGTTTTGGTAAGATTTGTAACCCTAACTTGTATTCCTCCTTGATTTCATTAGTAAAACTCCCCCTTCCTTGCCCCGTGGACGTAGGCACATTGCCGAACCACATATATCTTGTGTTCTTGCTGTGATTGGGTTACTTGTGGCTATTGTGATCTATTTTGGTTCTTGTGTGTGCTATTGATTTTGTGTATTGGGCTTCCGCGGACAAGTGATATCAGAGCTCCGGGTTGGATTTAGGAGTTTATTCGAAGGATTCACTGTTTGGTTCTTATTGGGACAGTAGATCTACAATATGGTTAAAACAAGCAAGGCTAGTTCAAGTGCTACAATGACATCGGGATTGACTTTGACAAGGGCGATCCAAAGTTTGAGCATCAATAATACTAAAATTGATGTTCCAAAGTTCGACGGCAAGATAAATTTTGGCTTATGGAGGTGTCAAGTAATAGACGCCTTAGATGCACAAAATTTGGAGGAGACTCTTGAGCTACAAGAGAAACCCGAAGATGTTGAAGACAAGGTTTGGAAGAAAATGAACAGTAGAACTTGTGGGGTGATTCGGTCATGCTTGACGCCGGATCTCATTTATGATGTGATGAACGAGACGTCGGCAAAGAGATTGTGGGAAACTCTTAATGAAAAATATTTGACGAAGAGCATTAAGAATAGGCTTTATTTGAAGAAAAGGTTCTACCAATTCAAGATGAAGAGAGGAGTTTCCATTCGAGAGCATGTTAACAACTTCACAAAGCTAATTTCGGATATGGCCAATGCTGATATCATGGTGGAGGATGAAGACAAGGCGATGTTACTATTGTGTTCGTTGCCGGATGATGAGTTTAGTACTTTTGTTCTCACTATGATAAATGGGCGAACTACAGTTAGCTACAAGGAGGTGATCTCGACATTAGTAAATTATGAGCTAAGGAAAAACGATGGTGAGCCCTCCGAGAAGGCATCGGGTGATGCATTAGCAGTTCGTGGCCATAGTCCAAAACACCAAAGATTCAACCACTCAAAATCAAAGAATAGGGGTGGCCATAAGAGTGTTGGGAGAAATCAATGTGCTTTTTGCAAAGAAGAGGGACATTGGAAGAATGATTGCCCAAAGTTGAAGGATAGAGCCAAGAAGCAAAGGGGGAAAGCTGTACAAGCTTCAGAGGTGAATGTTGCTAAGGTTGTTGGCGACATTTCAGATACGGATTCTTCCGGTTATTCTTATCCCGCACTACCGTCAGTTTGTTATGCCGAGACCACAGAGTGGATGCTTGATTCGGGAGCTACATTTCACATTTGCCCTAAGAGGGATTGGTTTACCAACTTTGAGGAGTTGAAGAGAGGAGACATGGTGCTCATGGGGAACGATTATATTTGTCCTATTAGTGGGATTGGCTCAGTCAGAATCAGAATGCATGACGGGGTAACTAGGAAATTGAAAGAAGTGAGGTTCGTACCGTAGTTGACGAAGAATCTCATTTCTCTTGGGACTTTGGAGGTATCCGGCTACAGAGTGATCTTAGAAGATGCTAGTTTGAAGGTCATGAAGGGGTCCATGGTGGTGATGCGAGGTGTCAGGGAAAACAACCTATACTACTTGAAGGGCAAGACAATTACAGGGGGTCTGACTGCTTCTATCACCACAGAGGAGGATACTACCACCCTATGACACATGAGACTTGGACACACAGGTGATAAGTCCCTACAGACATTGGCAAAACATGAGCTATTGAAGGATGCAAAGACCTGCAAGATGGAGCTGTGTGAGCATTGCATACTTGGAAAGAAGACTAAGTGAAGTTCGGCACCGCTATTCACAAAACCCAAGGTATATTAGATTATATTCACACGGATGTTTGGGGTCCCTTCAAGCACACATCGCTTGGTGGGGCAAATTATTTTGTTCTTTTCGTTGATGATTATTCCAGGAGGAATTGGGTATATACCATGAAGCATAAACATAAGGTCCTGAATATATTTATGGAGTGGAAGAAGAAAGTGGAGCTGCAGACAGGTAGAAAGGTGAAGACTCTTCGTTCAGACAATGGTGGAGAGTACAAGAGTGATCCATTTCTGTAGTTTTGCCTGGATCATGACATTAGAAGATACTTCACAGTTAGAGAGACACCGCAACAGAACGGAGTGGCCGAGAGATTGAACCGTACCTTGCTGGAGAAGGTGCGATGTATGATGACGCAGAGTGGATTATCTAGATCCTTTTGGGCCGAGGCGTTGGTTTATGCAATCCATCTCGTTAACAGGTTGTCGTGCACTGCGATAGAGGGGAAGACTCCTTTGGAGCATTGGTCTGGTTCTTTAGCTAGTGACTATGAGACTCTCCGGATATTTGGGTGTCCAGCTTATTTTTATGTCAGTGATGGAAAGTTAAATCCGAGAGCAAGAAAAGCTGTTTTTGTGGGATTTAGAGAAGGTGTCAAAGGCTTCAAATTATGGGATCCATAAGACAAGAAGATGGTCATTAGCAGAGATGTCACATTTGATGAGGCATACATGATGAAGCCTCCGGTTCCTCAGCAGGTGGAGGAAGATCAGACAGGAGGGATATCATAGCAGGTGGAGGTTGATGTGACTCCACCCACTCCAGACAGCACTGTGTCCATTGAGGCTCCTACAGGTGTGACACTGGGAGGAGATGAGATGACAGTCGGGCATGTGGAGGATAAAGTGGATGGTGAGGCTCAGGAGCAGGGTCATGCTCAGGGGTCCATTGCAGCAGATAGACTGAGGAGAGAGATTCGTCGGCCAGCTAGATATGATGCTGTCATGGTGGCATATGCTTTATCTGTAGAGGTCGTTGATGATTTGATTCCTACCACATTCAGGGAGGCAGAGTCTAGCCCTGATTCTATTAGGTGGAGGAATGCTATGGAGTAGGAGATGCAATCTCTTCAGAAGAACGACACTTGGGAACTTGCAAAGCTACCTAAGGGTAAGAAAGCTATTGGTTGCAAGTGGATGTATGCTAAAAAGGAGGGATCTTCTATTGGGGACATTCGGTTCAAAGCCAGATTGGTTGCCAAGGGATATGCACAGCTTGAGGGCATTGATTACAACGAGGTATTCTCACCCGTTGTAAAGCATTCATCTATTCGGATTCTATTAGCATTGGTAGCACATCTAGACTTAGATTTGGTCCAAATGGACGTGAAGACAGCCTTTCTACATAGAGACTTAGACGAGGAGATCTACATGACACAACCTATAGGGTTTAAAGCTGCAGGAAGGGAAAATTTGGTGTGTAAATTGAAGAAATCTCTTTATGGACTGAAACAATCATCTCGACGGTGGTACAAGAGATTTGATAGCTTTATGATTGGCCAAGGGTACACGAGAAGCCCTTATGATCCGTGTGTTTATATGCGCAAGCTACAGGATGGTGAGCACATTTATTTGTTATTGTACGTTGATGATATGCTCATAGCTTCCAGGAACACTTCAGCTATTGGGAAATTGAAAAAGGAGCTGTCATCTGAATTTGAGATGAAGGATCTGGGAGAGGCTAAGAAGATACTGGGTATGGAGATTGAGGGAGACAGGGTGAAGGGGAGATTGAAGCTTACACAGAGAAGTTACTTGCAGAAGATGCTGAAGAAGTTCAGTTTTGAGGACAATACCAAGGTGGTGAGTACTCCATTAGCTCCCCACTTTAAGCTTTCAGCTTTGATGTCACCAGTTTTAGTGGAGGATCGGGACTACATGTCCAAAGTTCCATATGCCAGTGCAGTGGGTAGCTTGATGTATGCTATGGTGTGTACTAGGCCAGATTTGTCACAGGCCGTGAGCATGGTATCTAGGTACATGCACAACCCCGAGAAGGGGCACTGGGAGGCCGTGAAGTGGATTCTACGGTATATTAAGGGTACCGTGGATGTTGGGTTGATATCTGTGAAGAATGATGAGACAGGGTAGGATTGTATTAGCTATGTGGATTCAGACTATGCCGGAGATCTTGACAAACGTCGGTCCACTACAGGTTATGTTTTTACATTGGCTAGTGTACCGGTGTGTTAGAGATGCACTCTTCAGTCTACAGTGGCGTTCTCTACTACGGAGGCGAAATATATGGCAGTGACTGAAGCAGTGAAGGAGGCTTTGTGGCTACATGGTTTGTTGGATGATTTGGGGATTGCACAGGAGACCATACAGGTATATTGTGATAGTATGTCAGCTATCTATTTGGCGAAGAACCAAGTCTACCATACTCGCACGAAGTAAATTGATGTCAGATTTCACTTTGTATGTGATGTATTGGATGATAGTGATGTCACGTTGGTGAAGGTACACACTATGGACAACCCTGCTGATATGTTGACCAAAGTTGTACCAGGTGTGAAGTTTGGTCACTATTTGAATTTATTGAACATTCTTCGTGATTGAGGCTGTTGGCGGCCATTTGGATGAACTACATTCGGATTGATTCCTTGGGCAAGAGGATACATAGGCAGTCTTACAGATACAGCCGGTTGTATGAGTTGAGATTGATTGGGGGTGTTTTAGTGTCGGCTCAGTTTTGACAAAAACTTTCGCCGAGGTGGAGATTTGTAGATTTGGCTTTCAGGCTCAGGTTTCAGGCAGACTGGGTGGCGGTCGACCGCGTTCGTGCACAGAGGCTTCTATGCGTTTGGATCAGTGGCGGTCGACCGCGACGATCGACCGCAAAAGTTTCTGCTTTCACCGCGGTCGACCGCCACGGTCGACCGCAGAAGTCTCTGGATTTTTGCTGCTGCTCTAGGATTGAGGACGGTCGACCGTGGCGATCGATCGTGATGGATTGCGGTCGACCGCTGCGGTCGACTGCCGAAGCGGTTTGGGCCAGGGTTCTGTTTCCAGACCCGTTTCACTTGGAAGTTGTATAAATACCCCAAACTCGTTTTTAGGATTTGTGGGAGAGGATTTTGAGCTGAACTAAGAGGATATTTGGGGCTTCTTTTGTTGGAGCCATTTGGAGAGATTGAGAGGGCTTATTTGAGGGTTTTGGTAAGATTTGTAACCCTAACTTGTATTCCCCCTTGATTTCATTAGTAAAACTCCCCCCTCCTTGCCCCGTGGACGTAGGCACATTGCCGAACCACGTATATCTTGTGTTCTTGCTGTGATTGGGTTACTTGTGGTTATTGTGATCTATTTTGCTTCTTGTGTGTGCTATTGATTTTGTGTATTGGGCTTCCGCGGCACACAACAGCATGGTGAGTGTTAGATTTAGATTGTATCATAACCGCCTACTAAGTAATCAACGATTGAGGTTAAAAGTAGTGATCTCTCCACTACTTTTTTGTAGTGGAGATGATCCAAATCCAGTGAGAAGACGATGAGGTGACAGCTTTTGAGTAATTTAAACTTTTCCTTGTTTAACTAGTGGTATCTTTTTAAACAAGTTAAATAATTAATCTCTTTCTTCACATTAGAGTTACTTGCAAATAGATAATTATAAGTGTGAAAGTATAAAAGTGCAAATAAATATATCATCACGGAAAAACACAATCATAAGATATAGATATTTATAGTGGTTCAACTACCTTGCCTACATCCACTTCTCTCGTCTTCAATAATGTTCCTACTTGAAATCTGAGTTACACATTGATATTACCGGAATTAAGGCCTCCTTGCACCTTGATATTATAGGAGTCGAGTGCTCAGTTCAATTCACTTCTGTCTAAGCTAGAGACTGAGCAACCCCTTGATCTTACAAGAGTCGATGCACTCTGTTCATAGACTCTCTAAACCCTATAGAGCCAACCTCCGACCTCTAACTCCTTAGAGATTTAAACAATCTCCTAAACCTAGGAGATCAAGTCACCTTGCAATATCTATTTTCAAGTATAGAGATCTTTAAGCACAATATCGTTTTTGGTAAATGAATAATTTTATTCACTCACTATTTGAAAATGTTTATACACCTCATATCTCATGCATATCTGAGATTACAAAAAGCAAAACTCACAAAGAGTTTGAAACAGAATTAGACCATTACGAAATCAATTTATGCTCTATTGCGTTCCATCCAGATGAAATTAACTGTCGTCGACAAAGCATGCTTTCTATCTCTCTTCCCAAAGGATTTTTGTTGCGGTAAAAATAAATGTATTGCCAGTACACAACAAAGTTATAGTATATCACAAGTATCGACCCGCAAGGAAGGTGTTTTCTCTTTAAATTGGAATTTTTATTTTACAAGATTGATTGAAAAGAGGTTTGAAAAAGGAGAGAAAATGGATTATTTTCGATTTTTTGTATTTTGAAAGAAAAAGAAAAAGAAAAAGGAAACAAGAAAGAGGGAGAGAGGAGATAAATGAAATGCAAATAAAAAGAAAAATGAAAGGAAAAATAAATGCAAAAGTAAAGAGAGGGGGAAGGAAAATAGAGAAAATAAAATAAAACTAAAAATAAAAGAGAACACAAAAATTTAAACAGGGGAAATAAAAGAGAAGAACAAACGAAAATCATTTGATGTGGAACAGAGGGGAGAAGGGTACTTTCGTTCCTGATCGCTTTTTAAGGCTTTAGATCATGTTAGATATAACAAAAAGAATTAATACTTGTTTAGTCCTTTTTTGTTTTTTAAATATCAGTTAAGAGTTAGCACAGATATATTCATTTTCTCTCATTAACTTGATTATCTTGAAGTTCTCTACTGCTAGTTCTACTGTGTTTAAAGACACACCGTAACTTTGAACATTCTATATCAAAAAATAAAAGATCACAAGTAAAGAGAAATATTAAGAATTAAAAGAAAATTATAAAAGCTAATATCCCTGTTACTCAATCATGTACAACCAGGGCTTTAACACAACACAAAGCATAAAAAGAATTACTTCGACTTACGACGATATTTTTACAGAGACAAGAAACATAATTTCATTTCTTTAAATATTGCCGTATAAAGTTGAATAAGAGATACGTAAGAGATAATATGTACATGAAATCTAATTGCTTCAGGTCTAGAAATTCTAAGGACAGATAGGTAAAAAATGTTACAAAATTCAGTGGGTTTTTATACACAGCATTACTTAGGCACAAGGTGTTGGGAAAAATATGCATAAAAACAGATCCAAAGTATTACAGAACAAACCATACAGGAAAGAAAGAAAAGAAGTTAGAAACATTATATTAAAAACACTTCAAGTTTGAGATACTTTACAGAAGTGTCGAATCGCCCTCTTAACAGAAAATTGAACTTGAAGAAACTATGCCCCATCTACGGTAACGTTGGGTCTACACAGTACTTCCCAGGATGAGACGACTGCAGTACAAAGAAGCGTTCTCTTCTTGTGAATACCACGACTATTTCTTCAATTCGTCAGGACCTCTAATACTTAACAGCTTATATAATTATTAACAGAAGAAGAAAACATGAGATTTCATTTTTCTATGTTTTTCAAATGATCAGAAGAAGTCCTTTTATAAGGTTCATGGGAGACAAAGAGTTGAATTCTAGTTATTACAATGTTTGTAACGTCTACAATAAAACCTATTCAATCCTTGTAATATTTGTCACGTAGAAAACGTTTAGCTAGTTTTAAGTGAGCACGTGCAGAACGTTTAGGCTCGTTTAGAGACAGCACGTGCAAAAAGAGCACGTGCCAGCACACGCACCCAAGCCCGCTCGCTTGCTCGCACGCTCGCTTATAAACAAACATAAGTGTATAATACTAACATATTTTTAATACCATATATAACACGTGTGTTAATTTGAACCAACTAAAATACATTCAATTAGCCAATGTGAGACTAAAACTATCATACTACTTATTAAACACATTTTAATTTTTATCAATGAAATCCAATCATAAATGATATCTTTCCATAAAATCCCTCTAAGATTCATTTATTTCATCAATCCCCCATAATTTCATAGCTGACAGTAATTAAGATTATACATATCATGCTTTTAGAGAAGGTATCTTCTGATTTGAACCTTCCCTATAGTTATCTAATTTTATCACCACAGGCACAAAGTGAAACTAAGCCTTGAAGTTAAACCTTTGATGTAGTGATATTCATTAGTAACAATACGATATAGGCTATAGAAGTAATCTTTAGGTTTGACGCATTATGGCCATGCGTCCTTATCCTTTTCATGAACAATTTCGAGGAATAAACTCATTCCTCTAATTGCGGCCATACAATTATGTTCATACAGTTGGACATCTCTAGGGATGTACTGCTTGCATCTCATCTTAAAGACTTAATCCCATTCAGAGTCGAAACACTCTTACTATACTAGCAGTTGTCAACACCCAGGTATACATGATGATAGACTCAGATACAAAGTATCAATCTATGATTAGGTGTTTAACTAACTCAATGTAGGCATCTAAAATTGCCTACGAGCCCTCACACGCGGATCGAGACGGAGAGAAGACGATGAACATCACTATCAGACTCACAGAAGTTCATTTGACAACGGCAAACATATGAAGTGAGTCAACGGACTATGCGAAGCAACGGAATTGCGGAATAACCGAAACACGAATAAACCTAGAACTGCACGTCACTTACGAAAGACGAAGCGCCCCTCATATCCCATTTACTCCACACATGATTCAGTCATGAGAGCTTGTAGATCTCCGCGTTGGCTTTCCGACGCATTCTGGATCACGTGATTTTGAGTTCGGATGATGAAAATACGGTAAAAACGGATAGAGCATGTGAGACCAAACCCTGAACCAAACCGAGACACCCTATGGTGTCTAGGCTTGGCCAAGACACTTACAAGTGTCTCGGCCAAGCTGAGACACCAATGAGTGTCTCGGCTTGACCGAGACACTCTCAAGTGTCTCGGACAAGTCGAGACGCTCACAAGTGTCTTGGCCACGCCGAGACACCCACGAGCGTCTACAATACAAAAAAAGCTGATTTAGCGGTTTTAATGTTATTTTTCGACGTTAACCGTCCGGACTTGTTCCCAAATGATCTGCTATTACCCAAGAACATGGCTAAGTGGTTATAACGGAAGAATCGGCCGTTCTTATCCGAAAATCGGGGTCCCAAAGCCTATAAATACAGCCCCAGGGCTTTCATTTTTGGAGGGCTGGAATTCTCGAGCGTCGGCGAAGCCCTGCCGAATTGAGGACTGAAGAGTCACGAATTTCAGAGAGGAGGAGGAGAGATCGGATTGATTTTGTCAGCATAAAGAAGAGGAGCTCATCAGATCTACACTTACTGGTTCCTTCCTTGAGATCGTCCCGTTGCGGTGATCTCGAGAAGAGTGGTTATCTCGCCGTTACCGAGATAGCTGCTTCGGTTTCTTGATTCCTTCACGAATCAATGAAGCTCCAGATCTAATCTGATCGTTTGGTGGTCTACGGATATCAACGTCCCCATCATAGGCCATGATCCCATGCAAGCAACGGGCGATAAACACCCGTTGTGCTGTTTGACGAGAGTCGTAATTTTTATTTTTATTGTGTAAAGGTCTTATAAAAAGACCGGTCTTTTTGAACTTGTTATAACGATCGAAGTTGTAATGAGTTATACAATGAAGAATACAATTTTCCACCCAAACAAGCTGGCGACCACAGTGGGAGCCAACAGTCTCGCTGCCGAGGCTGTCGTGCTACAGCCAACGATCAAGATCCCCGTGGCTGAAGAGGTCGAATACGAGTTCGACCAACAGAAATTTGAGGAATACATCTCCTCCTCCTCCTCCAGATCTACCTCTCCTCATAAACATAGGAAAGTCTCCTCCGCCCAAAAGATTCACTGGTCTTCAGATCTAAAGACTCAAGAAGGCGAATTCCCTGCTACCATTGCTGTAGTCACACCTCACAATGATCCGCCGACGTCCAATGAGACCAGATCTGTAGATCTGAACTCCTCCACGATCAAGGAGTTAACTGCTGAAGGCATGCCAACACTATCAAAGAGAGCACGTCAAAGGTAATGCCAACGCCTCGTGCGCCAATTCGCTAAGGCTTTGGATCAGGTGGATGGACTCTGTTACCAAGTAGATTTGGAGTTCAGAAAGCACCGAGTGGCTAAGCCATCTCCACGGCAAACTTCAGGACCCTCCTCCTAATCACCTACTAACGAATGAGTTCGTGTTAAACGGAACCATTCCACTCTTGAGGAGAGCATTCAGAAACATCACGTACTTCTTGCGCATGCCAAGATTCTTGTGCGAAAAGCACAAGAAATGCAAAAGAAAGAGGTGGTTAAGAGATCACCAAGATCCAAACAAATTTGGATGCCAAAGGCTAAATCAACGCCTAAGGCAAAAGCAGGCAACGTTGCTCCCCAGCCCTCGTCAACTTCGGATCCCGCTCCTTCCGCTCCCATGCCTTTGGTCGAACGCTACGGCGGTGTGAATCTCTCCAGAATTAGAAATCCATTAATGGATCGCCTTGGTCCTCTACCCAAAGATCGAGGCAGAGCGCCTGTTAAGGAACGCTTAGGACTATTGAAGGAATCCCGCGCAAACATCCGACTGGGGGTCGTATGTGACCTCCTAACAAGTTGATTCTTGTAACCGCCCGTTTGGGGGTGCGTACAGAAGGTCAGGAGCCTGTTAGGGTTCCACACTCAGGAAAGTATGATTCTAAATGAGTGACTCCTGCAGACGCCAACAAGCTATTGTTTACTCAGAAGAAAACGTGTCAGACAGACGAACGCGCTATACCTGAGAATTCATGTAAATAGCCGATAGATTGCTTCAGGGATAATACCGATGAGTTGTACTATTAGGCTGGGGTACGAATAAACCTCGAAAGAAAAGTACCCGGGAAGCGGACTCTTACTGTCCGTGTACCAAACTTATTAGGGTAGTATTATCAGCGTGTAGCTGCCCCAAGACCGCTCCACAGAGGGTCTCGGTGTTCCAAAGGCTTTCCTCTGAAGCGTCAAAACCCAAATCAAGGCATTTTCACAAAAGAAGATCGGTCGCTCGAGAAAACAAATTCCCAAAAGTTACCATTAATCAACAAGGAAAAGTCTCCGATGGTTTCAAGCGGGTCTAGCCCTAACTTTTCACCAGGAAGAAGAGTCAATTCGGGGATAGCTCAATTAATGCCTCGGCTCCAGCTAGAAGCTGTAGGAACTAAACAATCCGCGATCACCATCAACATGGCTGATAAGGGAAAGTCGATTCGACCTTCTAATTCTGATCCCCTCATATCGCATCGTCTGACCCGTTTACGATCGGAAACCACTAGACGTAGGGATTATCAAAGGATGAATAAAGGATTATCCTCAGATGATGAAGCGTCAGACACTTGCTCCGCAATTGCTTCAAATGCTACTGTATCCAGCCCAGGGTAATCCCGTGAAGCACTCACCATCACTCCTGACCAAATAACTCAGATGATCGAAAATACTCTCGCTAAGCAGAAAGAAGAGTTTAAGGTTGAAATAGAACTGAACATACAACGGATGAGGGAGTTACATGACCTGCAACTTCAAGCTTTATCAAGACAGATTGGCGAATCCAATCATCACAACGTTATAGTAGAATAAGTCAATACAATAGATAGTGATCCAGAACCGGATGAGACTATCAACATTGATATCCCTCCCGACAACAATAACATTGGGGGTTGTCCAACCAAAGCTAACAATGCTGGGGGTGGTCCCGTTGTTTCTCTCAGAAATCATCTAAAGCATGATACAGATGAGGATGAAAAGATGAAAGACCTCGAGAGTAAAATCAACGCTCTAATGTCTGCTCGAGAGGTGAAGAAGACCGGCATTCCATGTCCCTACCCGAGAGAGTGGGAGTCGATCTCATATCCGGCTAGATTCAACCTGATCAACTTCATGCCCTTTGATGGGAAGGGCTCGCCCACTCAACATTTGATCTACTTCAAGTCCCACTTGGGCATGATATCCGGCAATGAAGCATTGATAGTTTGATTATTCGTTGGCACCCTTCGTAAGCCTGCCTTCGATTGGTACCGCCGTCTCAAGCCTGGAAGCATCAACAGCTGGGACGATATAGAGAGCTCTTTTCTCGGCAACTTCTTTGATGACGACGCCAAGGTATCCATCACAACACTCTTTGATGAGAAGCAAAAAGATGGAGAATAATCGCCGACTTTGTTAAACATTTCCGGAACAAGGCGATAAATTACTGAGATCCGATCACGGAGGAATTCATCCAACAAACTTGCCACAACAACCTCTCTTTGGACGTGGTTGGAGTTATAGGATTAAACCCGTCCAAGACTTGGAAAGATTTGAAGATGTGCGGTGAATAAGCCGATCGCTTCCTCAGAAGGAAGAAGATCGAAAGAAGCCAATAGTCAATGCATGCGGTTGCTAGTGATAATAATCATCCTCAAAAGCAGCAAAGGGCTCCAGATCCGAGACTCCAAAAAGAGTACTCTTTTAAGGATGAGAAAGTTTCGGGTATTTTCGAGTACCTCATGAATAACGGTGAGATTGAGCTACCACCTATTAAAGATCAGGATGGAGCTAAGAGGATTACGGACCCAAACGACTGTGCGTATCACATGAGGGTTCTCCATCCTACTAAGATTTGTTTCGGTCTAAAGAACAAGATTCAAGCTCTAATTGACTCTGGCGCTATAAAGCTAGAATAAGCCGAATGACGATGCACCACTCCGAAGAGTATACTAGTATAAACTGTTTCTCAATCCTCCAACCGGTACAAGAGGTTAAACTGCTCCCTGATACTCCAATAGGTATATGAGTCTAAACTGTTTCCTTTATTTCACGGGAAGTTCCTGGAGAGTGCCATGCCTGGTATTCTTAAGGATAAACCGGTCATGCAACTGAGTACGATGTTAGACCCAGTTTTGCAAAGAAAGCTAGGGATGGATAATTCATGTAACGGGAAGTTCTCGAGAGAATTCTATATAGTGTATTCTTAGGGATAACTCGGTCACTACAAGAAGGTGATGAATAAGAAACTCCCACTCAAACTCCCGCTACGTCTGTGCACTCATCATTCTCATTGTTAGAGTCCGGACATAGCATTCAGAATTTTAATCTCCTGATCATTTACGATTATCAAACTCCTCCGTGTTAAGTGTTTGTTACTTAATACCAGGAACCCCCTCTGAGTGAATTGTACAAGTCAACACTCCTACTGTGATTTGTACTCCCACTCCCACTGTCTACTTGGTCAAACCTTTAAACTGTTAGGACCACAACCAAAATCCCCTCTCGATTCCTTCCATAAACGAGAGGTCCATAAATTGAACGATCAAAACTTTAAACAGTTAGGGTCGTCTCAAATTCTCATCTTGGTCAAACCTTTAAACAGTTAGGACCACAACTAAAATCCCCTCTCGATTCCTTTCATAAACGAGAGGTCCACAAATTAAACGATCAAACCTTTAAACAGTTAGGGTCATCTCAAATTCCCATCTCGTTCAAACCTTTAAACAGTTAGGATCACAACCAAAATCCCCTCTCGATTCCTTCCATGAATGAGAGGTCCACTTTCAATTTGAGCAATCAAACCTATAAAAGTTAGGATTGCTTCCAGCCTCACTTGGTCAAACCTGTAGATAGTTAGTACCAAAACCAGAATGCTCCTTTTCGATAAACGAAAGACTTCCACCTTTTCCTATTCGGCCGAACCTATAAAAGTTAGGGCCGAAATCGGAATTCCATGTCAATAAATGAAGAATTATTTTCTTGGATTAAGCAACCAATCCTATAAAAGTTAGGATTGTTTGAATCTTTCCGATTCTCGGAGTAGAGATCCTACTCCTAGTTTCACTTTTCCGGATTCTTAGGGTGGAGATCCCACTTTGAGTTTCCTTGGCAATTGGAGATAGAATATAAAATTCTTCCTCTTCAGTTTCGGGAGATAGAATATAAAATTCTTCCTCTCCTATTTTTCGACACTATCCTTCAACTCCATAATCCGTGCCTTACATGCGTGGGGAATTTTATCCCGAATCCTAAGTAGGGATAAGTCAACGCCTAACACGCGTTGTCGGTTTAGTCTTTTACCGATTAAAGAAGACACCAGAATACCAATCTGGGGCATTTTATCCCGAAGCCTAAATAGGGATGAGTTAGCGCTTAACCCACGTTGCTGGGTGGTTCGTTGCCGTGAAAACGACCGAGTCTACGTATTTAGCATCGTAGCAACAAAATCCATGCCTTTTATGCATGGGGAATTTTATCCCGAATCCTGATTAGAGATAAGTCAATGCCTAACACGCGTTGTCGGTTTAGTCTTTCACCGATTAAAAAAGACACCAGAATTTGAGTCTGTGGACTTTTATCCCGAATCCTAAGAAGAGATAAGTCAATGCCTAACACGCGTTACCGGGTAGTCTATTCCCGTAAGAAAGACGAAGTCTACGTATTCAATATCGTAGAACTAAAAGAGTTAACTCTTTTAGCATAATGTTACATGTGGAACGGACTTAAACAATTCACATGCTAGCGCGACTCAGACGGTAATCGGTAAAGGCACGTCAAATCCGTTGATGGCTGAGGATTTGCTAAAAATCCTGAGTCTACATCTGATACATACGGTCGGGTAGTCTATTCCCGTGAGAAAGACAAAGTCTACATATTCAATTTTATAGAACTAAAAGAGTTAACTCTTTTAGAATAACGTCACATGCGGAACAGACTTAAATAACCCGCATGCTAGCCCGACTCAAACGGTAGTTGGTAAAGGCTCATCAAACCCGTTGATGGCTGAGGATTTGCCAAAAATCCTATAAACACGATAGTCATTGATGCACCAGCCCCATTAGTTGGTCTCGTGAGTAGAGCGTCCAACAACTTCGGGATAAGATCCATATCTGCAGACGAAACAACTTTAACAGTTGGTCCTACAGCCTGAAATTTAGGGCCACCATGCTCTAATACCTTAAGAGCTTAAATTATGTATACTCTAGCAAATGTACGAGTATAAACTGTGTTAATGTTAGGCGATCCGAAACTCTAGGTTAACGCCGGTCAACACGCAACCCTAGGTCAACGACAGTCAACGCGTTGTGATGAAAAAGTCAATGCCGGGCAATCCGAAACCCTAGGTTAATGTCAGTAAACGCCGGGCAATCCGAAGCCCTAGGTCAACACCGGTTGTGTAACTCTAGGTCAACGCCATTCAATGCGTTGCGATAAAAGTCAACGCAAGTTAATATATTATGCTAAAGATGGTCAGTTCAAAGTCAACTCAACAATACGAGCCAAAATCAACTCACCAGTTTTGATTCAAGACTTCTATGACAGCCAGACGATAAACACAACGCCCGGAGAACTTCAGTTATTTGTCAAAATATCGAATAGACTAAAAATCGAAGGAGTCAAAAATCAAAGATAATTACTGGTCCTTTTATACCGACTGAAGGTTGGACCGATCACATCCAAAGTATTTCAGCCTCCTCTATAAAAGAATGAGGTTGAAACACTTTGGATGGGGTATCTGTAGGCATCTAAAATTGCCTACGATCCCTCGCACATGGCACGAGATGGAGAAAAGACGATTAACATTGTTATCCTAGTCACAGAAGCTCATTTGACAACGATAAACACATGAAGTGAGTCAACGGACCATGCGAAGCAACGGAATTGCAGAATAACCGAAACATGAATGAACCGGGAACTGCATGTCACTTACGAAAGATGAAGCGCCTCTCATATCCCATTTACTCCACATATGATTAAGTCATGATAACTTGTAGATCTCCTCGTTGGCTTTTCGACACATTCTGGATCACGCGATTCCGAGTTCGGATGATGAAACTACGACAAAAACAGACGGAGCACGCGAGACTAAACCCTGAGCCAAACCGAGACACCCCGTGGTATCTTAGCTTGGCAAAGACACTCTCAAGTGTCTCGGCCACGCCGAGACACCCACGAGCGTCTACAATACAAAAAAAAGCTGATTTGGCGATTTTAATACTATTTTTCGACATTAATCGTCTGGATTTGTTCCTAACTGATCTGATATTACCCAAGAACATGGTTAAGTGGTTATAATGGAAGATTCGGCCATTCTTATCCAAAAACAAGGGTCCCAAAGCCTATAAATAGCCCCAGGGCCTTCATTTTTTGAGGGCTAGAATTCTCGAGCGTCGGCGAAGCCCTACCGAATTGAGGACCGAAGAATCACGAATTTCAGAGAGGAGGAGGAGAGATCGGATCAAGTTCATCAGCATAAAGAAGAGGTGCTCGTCAGATCTACACTTACTAGTTCCTTCCTTGAGATCGTCCCGTTACAGTGATCTCGAGAAGAGTGGTTATCTCGTCGTTGCTGAGATAACTGCTTCGGTTTCTTGATTCCTTCTTGAATCAACGAAGCTCTGGATCTGATCTGAGCATTTGGTGGTCCACGGATATTAACATCCCCATCCCAGGTGAAGATCCTACGCAAGCAGCGGGCGATAAATACCCGTTGCGCTATTTGAAGAGAGTTGTAATTTTTATTTTTATTGTGTAAATGTCTTATAAAAAGACCGATCTTTTTGAACTTGTTGTAACGATCGAAGTTGTAATGAGTTTTACAATGAAGAATACAATTTTCTAGTTTTTTATTGCCACGTTGAACCTACTTTCTGTGATCTCCACTTAGATAGGTTGGGTTGCTATTGTCGATGAGTTAGGTAAGGGTTTTTGTCACATCATTAACCTAGATTTAAGAACTAGTAATAACTCTAGTCCTTTTGTGAAGGGATTTGCTATGTTGTCCTTGGACCTGACAAAGTCCATAGTAAGTACCCCTTCATCAACAAACTTCTTCACATTCTTTATCCGTACTTGGATATGACCTCGAGTTTTACGGTTATACTTTGAACTTTTAATTCTTGCAATTATGATCATATTTTCACAATGCACAGAGATTGCAAGAATAGGCTTGCTGATCATGGGCAATTCGGACATAGCTCCCTTAAGCCATTTAGCTTCTAGACCAGTAGTGTCCAAACCGCAAAGTTTTGCCTCAAACGTAGACCGGGACAAAATGGTCTGTTTGACATATCTCCAGACGACAACGTCGCCACCCAAGGTAAATACATACCATGTACAACCATTGCTATTTGAACCCATAGCAATTCAGCTAGCATCACCGTATCCCTTCATAACGGGAGGGAACCTACCGTAATGCAGTGCAAGGAAAACAGTTCTCTTCAGATACCGAAGTATCCTATCTAAGCCCTTCCAATGAATCCTATTTGGACAGCTAGTGTATCTAATTAATTTAGAAATCAGGTAAGATATATCCGGTCTCGAACAATTTGCAAGATACGTCAAGCTTCCAATGATCTGAGAATATCTCAATTGAGATACAAAGACTCTCCTTACATACTTGTAGAGAGTTACCGAAGGATTATATGGAGTTTTGATGGGTTTACAATTCTTATAGCCAAAATTCTCAATAACCTTCTCAACATAGTGAGATTGAGAAATAGTTGTACCCTCAACTGATTTATTAGTTTTAGGCCAAGAATCATGTCATCAACTCTCATGTCCTTCATTTCAAACTTACTACTCAAGAATGACTTAACCTCATTGATTATCTCAATGTTAAATCCAAACAATAGAATATCATCAACATAAATGCACACCCGATCCCGTTCACCTGAACTCGCGCACCTCTAGCTTCTATTTGTTTCATGGAGAAATCACAGAGTTGCTAATTCTGCTCGACAATCTCATTAGAGTCACTACTTCCTCATCTCTACATCCTTGATAAACAAAAGATTGTCATCTATAGCCAGTAAACAATTTGATGTTCTATTTTAAATTCAAAGGGAAATAGGAGAGAGGACTGGCCTTTTTGGAAAAAAAAGAAAGAAAGGAAAGAAAAGAAAGAAAACAATTTTGAAATAGACAACTTTAAAATTTTAATTAGCAAAATCAACCACAGATTATTTTAATTAGCAAAATCGATCACTTATCAACCATTTCAACATGACTCGCTAAAAATGATCGCTTTTGAAAATTACAGGTTTTGACAAAACATAGAAACGGTCTGTCTCATGTAATTAGTGGTCAGTAATTATTAATTGCTAATTACATAAAATTAGTAGTCCCGTGTAATTAGCAATCCTGTGTTTTTTCATATGTGCTAAAAAATCACTACAAAAAGATTACAAACAAACTTTGAAAAACACGAGACTACTAGTCCCATGTTTTTAAGATTATGATTAACTTGTTATTAGTGAGAACTAATTATACGGGACTAGTAATCTCTCGTTTTTCAAAGTTTCTTATCACAGCTCAAAAGTGATCAATACTAATTAAATATAAAAGAGTTCCATTTAACAAATTTCTCCAAAAAAGTCAAATTCATAAAAAACAATAAAAATATTTTTATTAAAATATGGCTGTTTTACTCGCAATAACAAGTATAAACTACTATAAATTGTTATAATCATTTGAGTCTATTCCAGTCGAGGTACTACAAATACATTCATATTACTCTTCCAAAAAGAAAGAAGAAAATTTAGCTATTTAAAAATTGGTTAATTCAAAAGGTATATGAAAATAAGAAAACTCCTGGTTACTATGAATTAAGAAGATAAACATGACCAATGCAATGCATGCACTAGTCGCTTACTTTTTAATGACTACTTTGATCAACTTCAAAATTTTGCTCCTTATAGGAAATGGTTGAATTACAAATATAGAAAGTATTTATCTTCATAAAAATTTTCTCAAAATACTTACATATAAATATTAACCAAACAATAATTAACCACCAAATTAATAAGAATATTTTGATTAATTGAGTTACAAATTTTCTCAGAACATGCGAATGAGATGTACGGAACCCTTGGCAGCGATCCATCTGTTGTGCACAGTGGAACTCGAACCACACGAAAGTGCACGAACAAGAACAAGATAAATCACAACCATACCAGCAAAACACAATCACCACAGCAAGACAAATGAATTTTATGTGGTTCGGTAAATTGCCTACGTCCACGGGGTAAGGAGGGGGGAGTTCTTACTATTAGAAATCAAGAGAATACAACTAGGGTTATAAATCTCACAAATAAACCCTAGAACAAATCTCTCTAGATCTCTCACAAATCCTCCCACAAAGGATGCACAATACTCTGTCAAAAGTCTGCTCAAATCGTTACTTACTTAACCCTAATTAATCAGGTTTAGGGTTATATACTAACTCAAAACGAAACGTATCAGCAAACCAACCCAGACTCATACCTGACTGGCGGTCGACTCAAAATTCATCGCGGTCGACCTAAAGGAATGACAAAAATAAAAATCGCCTACAGGGTTTGGCGGTCGACTATTACGATCGACCGCAACGGTCGACCGTCTCCAAACCCAGAACGTGCCTTCGACCTGTACACGTTTTCGATCGACCGTAGCTAACTCGCGGTCGACCGGACAGCCTAAAACTTGTTTTTTGCCTATTTTCCTGAGCTGTTCTTCGTCGTGTTCGCCACTTCTACATATCTCCACCTCGGTGAAGTTTCTTTCAAAACTGAGCCGATACCAAAACATCCAAATGCCCCACTTGTTGCCCAGTAAAAAGTGGAATCAACCCAGGACAATGGACTCAATCCATAACAAGTCGGGAACCCAAACGAGAGTTCAAACAATCTCCCCCCATCAAAATCAACAAATCCAACCCGGCTGCATCGAAAAGACTGCCTATATATCCTCTTGCCTAAGGAATCAAGCCCCACGTAGTTCACCCAAATGGCGTCCAAAGGCCCTCAACATTGAAGAATGTTCAATAGCTTCAAACAATGACCAAATTTCACATCTGAAACAACTTTGGTCAACATATCCGCTATAGGCGTCAAAAATTACTATAGGTCCCCGAACACAGCTCGAGACGATGAGCCGTCGAGCGACGAATCGTCAAACAATGTGGCGATGAGCCGTCAAAACAACAAAGTGGTGACCGTTGATGATGTAGCAGCAAGCCCCCGGAATGGCAAAGCAAGTGGTCCACACGCTCACAGGCCATCTCCAAGTGGCCCGCACGCTCATCGGCCAGCTCCAAGTGGCTCGGGCACTCACCGGCCAGCTCCAAGTGACCCACGCTCTCGTTAGCTGCCTCTAAGTTAACAAAATGCATGAAGCTAATCGGTGAAGCATGCAAGTTAGCGAAACAATGAAATACGCGTAACGACGGAATAGGAACAAACCGAAAAAGTCTCTGGTGGTCGAGTCGCGTCAAAACGAATCGGCTAAGGCCAGTGGCTCAGCTAAGATCGAGCCACCATTTGGTGGCTTGCACAAGGTCGAGCTACCATTTGGTGGCTCGTACAAGGCCGAGCCACCATTTGGTGGCTCGCACAGTTCCTAGCCGAAAACGTGTTTTTGACAGGTTTTCTCGAGATTCTTTCCTTCCAGAGTCTCCCCAACTGTTTTGATACTATCCCTAAATGTGGTTAGGTTGTTGTTAACTACAGATAAAGTCAGATCATCAATTTATATCTTAAAACGTTGCAACCGAAGCCTATAAATACAAGCCTAGGGAACTATACGCAGGGGATCATAAATCAGAGGGCGAGGTGCTGTCAAATTGAAGAGTGGAACTTGAATTTTAGAGGAGGGCTAGCAGATCTTGGCGGACTTTAGCATAAAGAGGGAGCTATTCGAAAGATTTAAGACCTGTTTCACCTTTCCTCCAGATTGAACTTAGTTTTGATCTCGAGAAGAGTCATAATCTCGCTTGGTCGAGATTATCACTTCTGCGATTACTATCTTTATAAAGTAAGAGCTTTAAATAATCACTCTATCAACCAGATCTGATCCATGATGATCCACGGACTAACGTGTCCCCAGCACAGGCAAAGATCATACGTAAGTAGTGGGTGATAAACGTCCTCTTCATGTGTTTGAAGAGAGTTGTAATTTTTGATTTATTTGTGTAAGCGAGTAATCTTATAAAAACATTAACACTTTTTGAATTTGTAATTGATAAACAAGTGTAATGGATTTAGCTACAAATAAACTAACTTTCACTACAAACACGCTGGCGAGCACAATGGGAGGGAACAACCTCTCTGCCGAGGCTGTAGTATCACAACCAAGGATCCTGATCCTAGTTGATACGGAGGTTGAATACCAGCTCGACCAGCAAAATTATGAGGAGTACATGTCTTCCTCCTCCAGATCCTCCTCCCCTCACAAGCACAAGAGGATCTCCTCCTTAAGGAAGGTTCACTGGTCTTCAGATCTGAAGACCCAAGATGATGATCATCTCCCCGTTGTTGCTGCGGTTACCCCTTGGAGCACCCTTCCAGCGTCCAACAAAACTGGACCTATTGATTTGAACTCCTCATCAATCAAGGGGTTAACTTCTGAAGACGCGCCTTTTTTGTCAAAGAGAGCTCGTCAGAGGCAACGCCAAAACCTTGTACGTCGACTAGCCAAAACTCTAGAGCTAGTTGACGGGATCTGTTATGAGGAAGATCTAAAATTCAGGAAGCATCAAGCGCCTCAGCAACGATCAAATGGCTCCTCCTCTAGACCATCAACTGACGAATGGATCCGCGTTAAAAAAACCTGTTCAACTCATGAGGAACGTGTCCAAAAGTGTCACGCACTACTCGCGCACGCACGAATTCTTGTACAGTGTAGGCATCAAAAAATGCTGATAGATATCCAAACACAGGTCAAGACAAAGAGAAGATCATCCAAAGATCACAGGAAAGGGCCTTACACTGTTTCGAAATGATCAAGATAGTGTAGACTGTCTCGCACGTAAGAAGTGTTGACTGTCTCGCAATGCGAGACAAAGTAGACTGTCTCGTAATGTGAGAGAGTATAAGCTGTCTCGCACAAGAGACAACATTGACTGTCTCATACGCGAGATAGCTTTGACTGTCTCGCACGCGAGACAGCTCTGAAATGTTCAAAGAATGGGTAAAATAACTGCATGACACGTGGCCATCAAATGTTCAAGAACGTGGGCGAGAATCACGTGAATAACTATCAAAATAACGGAGTTTAAGATGTGGGAAGGCAGTAACAGAAGAAACTAACGGACAGTTGATGATTTTCGAGACAGTCATGGCTGTCTTGGAAGTCGAGACAGCCACAACTGTCTCGATCGCTGAGACAGTCATGGCGATGTTGTATTTTTTTAGTTAAGTGTCCAAGGGACTATAAATACCCCCTAGGGTTATTATTGACAGGGATCTGAGCACAGAGAGCAGATAGAGCAGCAAACTTGAGCCCCTTGTGTGATTCATTGAGATTTGAGCTTTGACTTGATCTTAAGAAGAGTGTTCATCTTACTTTGATAAGATATCCACTGATTTTTATTCTTACTTATAAACGAAGTAAGAATACCAAAAACCTTCATGATCAGTGATTTGGTGGTCTGCGAACCAAAGCACTCCCGGCACTAGGGCTGAGCATGGTTCAGTCCAAACCGAAAAAACCGACCGAACCGACCCGAATCGACCCGAAAAAATCGGTTTTATGAGTAGGACGGTTCGGGTCGGTTTGAAAACTTTTTAACCCGAACCGACCCGAACCGACCGAATATAGTGTAATACTACACATTCTGATCTCAAACCCTACTCGACCCGTCCCCAAAGAGTCAAAGACTCAAACTCTAAATTCATTTTCTGAATCATTATGAGTTGAAAACAATATCATTATATCAGTGTTTAATGTTTCATAATCTCCTACTTTGTTGATATTTTTTTTCTTTAACACAATTTGTTGTTTGATAAGAAGTTTGATGAAGTTAGAACCGAACAAACCGAACCGAACCGCACCGAACCGACTTGCAACAGTTCGGTTCGGTTTTGAATTATAGATGGTTCGGTTCGGTTGTTCAAATTTTGGTAAAAACCGAACCGAACCGACCGTTGCACACCCCTACCCGGCACAAACAAAGTCCCACAAAGCAAAAGTCGATAAACGATTTTTTGTGTTATTTTCCAAGAAAGTTGTAATTTTCTTATTTTTCATTATAATTCGCTGTACACAATCGAAGTTTTAATGGAATCGACAATAAAAACGACTTTCGGTGAAAACAAACTTGAATGAAAATCAGTGAAAATCTTATCAAAGTAAGATGAACACTCTTCTTAAGATCAAGTCAAAGATCAAATCTTAAGGAATCACACAAGGGGCTCAAGTTTGCTGCTCTATCTGATCTCTGTGCTCAGATCCCTGTCAATAATGGCCCTAGGGGGTATTTATAGCCCCTGGGACACTTAACTAAAAAAATACAACATCGCGGAGCAATTTTGCCTGCGAGACAGTATTTGTCTGTCTCGGAAGCCGAGACAGCCATAACTGTCTCGGCCGCCGAGACAGACAATACTGTCTCACAGGCACAATTGCTCCGTGATGTTGTATTAAGATCAAATCTCAAGGAATCACACAAGGGGCTCAAGATTACTGCTCTATATGCTCTCTGTGCTAGATCCCTATCAATAATGGCCCTAGGGGGTATTTATAGCCCTGGGACACTTAACTAAAAAAATACTAGGCTTAAAAAATTACCTATAGGTTCTCGCACACAGCTCGAGATAAAGAAAAGACGATGAATGTTACTATCTGAGTCAAGGAGAATTATATGAGTCAAAGGATATCATCCAATACTGTAGATAAGCTAAAAAGCACATGAAATAAGTAGGCGAAGCGTACGAGTCTGTAAAACACGCTAAACAATAAAGGAACAACTCAACCGGGAGTTGTGCTTTGCCCACAAAAGGGTGAAGTACCATATGTGTTTTGCCCACTCCATGAATGTATTGTCTATGGTAGGTTGTAGAGCTCTTTGCGAGATTTTCAACGCATCTTGGATTATCTCATTCTGTTATCGGACGAGGGAGTTAGACCTAAAATACCCGAGACAACACAAACTGTCTCGGAAGTGCAAGACAGTCGCAACTGTCTCGGAACTGCGAGAAAGTTATGAATGTCTCGCAATAGATCTAAAGAAACTCAAAGTACAAAAATTGTATATCTCTTCGTCATCTTTTCAACACATCTTGGATCATCTCATTACAATGTCGGACGAGGAAGTTAGAGCCAAAATACCTGAGACAACACAAACTGTCTCGGAAGTACGAGACAGTTATAACTATCTTATACCAAATCTAAAGAAGTTCAAAAGACAAAAGTTGTAGATCTCTTTGTCAGCTTTCCAACGCATCTTGGATCATCTCATTCCGATATCGGACGAGGGAGTTAGAACAAAATACCCGACACAGTACAAACTGTCTCAGAAGTGCGAGACACACAGCCCTGTCTCTGCCACAGAGTTGCCTACAACACATTTTTTGACGGTTTTTTTGGCTTCATAACTGCTTGAGATTAACCATAAACGTGGGGAAGTAGTTACAAACTAAAAATAGGCCCACTAACCTCAAAAAAATATGGTATTTAAGTAGTAGGACGGTAGTTACAAAGGGGGACTGAGCATTTTTTGGAGCGGATCCAAAGAGCAGATCCAAGAGAGCAGAGAGGCTATTACTTGAGCAATTGGGCAGAGATTTTCAAAAGGGTTGGGCTAATTTTAAGAGTTCATCTCCTTTCAACAATTCGGAGGTTCCTTAAGATCTAAGCTTTGACTTGATCTTGAGAAGAGTATTCATCTTACTTCGATAAGATATTCACTGAAACTATTCTTGCTTCTAAACGAAGGAAGAATCCTCAAATCCTTCACAATTCAATGAGAATTCATGATTCGGTAGTCCATGGGCTAACCCACCCCCAGCACATGCAAAGATCCTGCGCAAGCAGCAATCCAAACAACGATCCTGCGTTTGTTTCTAAGGAGCTTGTAATTTAATTTTTGTTGTAAAGAGTAGTTTTACAAAGTATGAAGCTCACTCTTTTATATTCATTGTAATCGATAAACAGTTATAATGAATTCTACAACAGAACTTGTTTCTGACGTAAACAAACTGGTGACCACAGTGGGAGCTAACGGTCTCGCTGCCGAGATCGTCGTGTCGTAACCGATCAAGATACCGGTTGAATCCACGGTCGAGTACGAATTTGACCAAGCGAACTTTGAGGAGTATTTTTCATCCTCATCTGCAAAATCTTCCTCACCTTGCAAATGCAGGAAGATTTTATCTTCTAAGAAGGTTTACAAATTTTAAACTCCGTCGAATATTACTGGTGAAGACTCTCGTTCGATTGTTACTGAGGATTTTACTCGCAACACCTCTGCTCACAATGAATCTACTCCAATTAAGGAGTCATTGAATCAAAGCCTACTGGCACTGACGAAGAGGGCTCATCAGAGACAACATCAGCGCTGCGCTCGTCAAATGGCTAAGTCCTTGGAACAAGCTGACGGGGTTCGTTACTACGCGGACCTAAAGTCGAGGAAACATCAAGTGGTCCAGTTGCCTCAACGACAAACCACTCATATCTCTGCTAAACTTACGACGGAGGAATGTGTTCTTATCAAAAGAGCTCGTTCGACCTTTAAGGAACACATCCAGAAGCGTCGTGCAAACGTCGCTCGTGCCTGTGTGCTGGTGCGACAAATACAAGAAAGGAAGAAGGAAACAGTGGCCAAAGAACCACCAAAACTCTGCAAAGTTTGGATTCCAAAGTCCGAAGTTATGCAAAATCAGCATTCAGAGGCCGTCAAGACTCAGTCATTTGGCCGAGACGGTGGAGACTGTCTCTCCCAAAGAGCCTTTGTCCGAGACAGTCTCAACTGTCTCGCCCAAAGAGACTTTATCCGAGACACTAGCAAGTGTCTCGCCCAAAGAACAGCCCCCGAAGTTAATCCTTTGACTCCATCGACATCCGCTCCTCGTCTGTCTGCTCCAAATATATCTGCTACACCATCAGTGAAGCCTTGGGTCAACCCTGACCTGTCAAAAGTTAAAATCACAATGGCGGATCTCCTTGGTCCTTTGCATGAAGATCGAGGAAAAACTCTGGTCAAGGAACGCTTGGGTCCGGTGAACAAAATCCAAATAACTTGTCAGGCTGGGGGTCGTACGCATCCTCCCACCAACCTAAAGCAATCCCAAGTTGGAAAAATCCCGATTTCCACTCGCTTGGGGGGTTCATATCGAAGTTCAGAAGCTCGTTAAGACTCCACACCTGCAAAGGGGTGGTTCTAAACGTGCGACTCCTGAGAATGCTGACAAGACTTTACATTTTCAGAAGAAGACGTGTCCGCCAAAAGACGGCGTTATACCTAGAAGGTCATACCAACAAACGATAGGGTACTCTGACAATCATACCGATGAGTTATACTATCAAGCTGGGGGTGTAAACAAATCTCAAAAGATGATTATCCGAGAAATGAGCTCTCATTGTTATTGTCAGCAATTCATTAGAGTAGTACTATCAGAATATGACTACTCCAAATGATAAGTCATCCCGCAAAGAGTCTCAGTGCTCCAGAAGCTTTTCACCGAAATGCGAAGTCCAAGCTGAGACATTTCCACAAGAGAAGATCAGCTATCCAAGATAAAAAATTCCCTGAAGTCACCATCAACATGACTGATAAAGGAAAATCTAAGCAACATTCAAGTGAATCAAATTCCGACTTTTCCCCGGGAGGAAAAGTCAATCCAAGAGTTGCTCAACGGATGTCTCGACTCCAGTTAGGAGCCATCAGACGTAGAGATTACAAGAGAATGCATGAAGGAATGTCCTTGGAGGATGAACTTTCTGACACTTGTTCTGTGATCGCTTCGGATGATACAATATCTTGTATGGGGCAAGCGAGAGAAGTGTTCACAATTACTCTTGATCAGTTTGCTTAAATACTTCAAGAAGCTCTAGCCAAGCAACATGAAGAAATTAGAGCTGAGATAAAGATGGAGATGGAGTTGGCTATCCAACAAATGAGTCCAGTCAGCAAGCTGAATCTCGTCGCTGTACTCAGAATGTTATAGATGACAGTGATACAGAAGTGAATGAAGTCATTATGGTTGATACACCTCCCAATAACAATAACGTTGGGGGTGGTTCAACTGATCTTCCCAACAACGATATTGGGGGTAGTTCAATTGCACCTCTTAATAACACTGGGGGTGGCCTAATTATTTATGCTTAACATCACTTAAAGAGAGATGAAGATGAGGATAAGAAAATGCAAGACCTTGAAAACAAAATCAATGCTTTGATGTCCGCTCAGGAAGTAAAGAAGACGGGTGTTCCGTGTTCCTATCCAAGAGAATGTGATTCAATACCGTACCCGGTAAAATTCAATCTGATTAACTTCACACCGTTTGACGGGAAGGGATTACCTACTCAGCACTTGATTTATTTCAAGTCTCACTTAGGAGTGATATCTGGAAACGAGGCTTTGATGGTCCAGGCATTCGTTAGCACCCTTCGTGGACCCGCCTTCGATTGGTACCAACGTCTCAAACCTGATAGCATCAATTGCTGGGATGATATGGAAAGTTTGTTTCTCAGCAATTTCTTCAATGATGACACCGAAGTATCAATCAGAACTCTTATGGATGAGAAACAAAAAGGCAGAGAGTCAGTTGATAATTTTATCAAGCGCTTCCGTAACAAGGTAATGAATTGTAGAGATCCTGTCACAGAGGAGTTCATCCTTCAGACATGCCACAACAATCTCTCCATTAATGTTCTAGAAGACCTGGGGGTCGTGCCTTCATCAACTTGGAAAGAGTTAAAACTATGTGGCGAACAAGCTCAACACTTCCTTCAAAGAAAGAAAGCTGAAAGAAGCCAACCGATGATATCTACAACCGTTGTAAACGTTAATCAAACGTCACAACAGTAACCTGGAGGCAACAGAAGACACCCGATCCGAAGTTTCAGAAGGAGTATTCTTTCGAAGATGATGAAGTTCCAGTTATCTTGAAATACCTCCTCGTCAACGACAAAATCGAGCTACCACCTATTAAAGATCAGGAAAAAGCTAAGAGGATTACGGATCCAAACTACTGTGCATATCACAGGAGGATTCTTCATCCCACTAAGATTTGCTTTGGACTCAAAAACAAAATCCAAGCCTTAATTGACTCCGGCGTCATAACGGTGAAACAAGCCAAATAAAGATGATATTTACTCCATTGGGTACACGAGTATAAACTGTTTTCACTAACTCCGATGAGTACACGAGTATAAACTGCTTCTCCATGTAAATCTAAAGAGTATACGAATATAAACTGCTTCTTCATGTAACTCCGAAGAGTATAAGAGTATAAACTGCTTCTCCCTTTCCTCTGACGGGTATACGAGGTTAAACTACTTCCCTTATTTTCAACAACGGGAAGTTCATAAAGAATATTACTCTTAATATTCTTAAAGATAACCCAATAATATGGCCGAATATAATTGGATTCTGATTCGCTAAAGAGCTGGGGGGTGGAATACCTCAAATCATTCTAATAGGAAGTTCCTAGAGAATATTACACATGGTATTTTTAAGGATAACCCAAAACCGATTGATTATTCAAGGTGAAAACCAATCATCAGAATCATGATTAAGAACCTCCCACTGTGCCTATTTAATCATTTTCAAGATAATTAAAACCCTCCTACTGTGACTTTCGGAGCACTATTTTGTTAAGATGAGATTCAATGACTTCATCGGGTCAATCTTCCCTCACGAACTCCCAATGAGTAATTATGGAGTGCTTAATAATTCACGGTTCTCCACCACAAAATCTCTCACTGATCAAATTAATTGACGGTGGGTCCACTAAAATTCTTTACGGTTGAACCCATTCAAACTCCTACTGTGTCTAAGCCTTTAACATCCCCACTGTTGAAGTCCTGACACGTAACCAAAATTTCAATCAGCTGATCCATAGTAATGATCAAACCCCTTCATGTTAAGTCCTTATCGCTTGACACCAAAAACTCCCACCATGTGTTATGTACAAGTTAACATTCCTATTGTTATTTGTACCTCGCTCCCACTTCTTATTTGGTCAAACCTTCCTACCGTTAGGACCAAAGCCAAAATCCCCTCTCGATTCTTTTCATGAACGAGAGGTTTGCTTTCAAAACTAAGATTCCCTTTTGGCAAACGAAAGGGCCTCAATTTCATTTGAATAATTTAGCCTATTAAAGGTAAAGTTGTCTCAAACTCACATTTGGTCAAACCTTTAAACAGTTAGGGCCAAAGCCAAAATCCTCTCTTGGTTCTTTCCATGAACGAGAGGTCCACATATTGAATGATCAAACCTTTAAACAGTTAGGATCGTTTCAAACTCCTATTTGGTCAAACATTTAAACAGTTAGGGCCAAAGCCAAAATCACCTCTCGATTCTTTCCATGAATGAGAGGTCCACAAATTAAACGATCAAACCTTTTAGCAGTTAGGATCGTCTCAAACTCCACTCGATCAAACCTTTAAATAGTTAGGACCAAAATCGGAATCACCTTTCAGTAAATCAAAGGTTTCCACACATTCCCCACTCGGTCAAACCTTTAAACAGTTAAGACCAAAGTTGGAATTCTATCTCGATAAATGAGAAATCCACTTTTAGATTGGATAATCAATCCTTTTAACAGTTAGGGTTATCTAAATCTTCTCGATTCTCAGAGTGGAGATCTCACTCTTAGTTTCACCCTTCAGATTCTCGAAGTGGAGATCCTACTTTGAGTTTCTTTTGCAGCAGGAGATTGAATATAAAATTTTTCCTCTCCAGCATCGGGTTCATCTCTAGCAACAAAAAAGAGACCAGGAGATAGAATATAAAATTCTTCCTCTCTAGCATCGGGTTCATCTCTATCAACAAAAAAAGAGACCAGGAGATAGAATATAAAATTCTTCCTCTCTATCATTGGGTTCATCTCTACCAACAAAAAAGAGACCAAGAGATAGAATATAAAATTCTTTCTCTCCAGCATCGGGTTCATCTCTACCAATAAAAAAGAGATCAGGAGATAAAATATAAAATTCTTCCTCTCCAGCATCGGATTCATCTCTACCAACAAAAAAGAGACCAGGAGATAGAATATACAATTCTTCCTCTCCAGCATCAGGTTCATCTCCACCAACAAAAAAGAGATCAGGAGATAGAATATAAAATTCTTTCTCTCCATCACTGGGTTCATCTCAACCAACAAAACAAAGACCAGGAGATAGAATATAAAATTCTTCCTCTCTAGTGTCGGATTCATCTTTTTACCAAAATGACGCAACCCATCAACATTTTCAAATCCATGTTTTATACGTAGGGGACGTTATCCCAGCCCCTTATTAGAGATAAGTCTACGTATAACACACATTGTCGGGTGGTACGTTCTCGTAAAAATGACCAAACCTATGTATTCAACATCATAGTACAAAGTCTAAGAGAGTTTATTCTCTTAGCACAACATTACATGCAGAACGGACTTAAACAATCTGCATGCTAGCCCGATTCAAACGGTAATCGGTAAAGACTTATTAAATCCGTTGATGGCCGATGATTTACCAAAAATCCTATAAGTATTTATTCTGAGTAGGATAAACAAGAATAATAAAGTTTAAGCTCTTCCAAACTCAAGGAAGACACAAATTCAGCCTGAAGGCCACCTTTCTTCAAACAGGACAATTGGATCCGCCTCAGACACACAAGGTAGGGTATACTGTCTCGCGCACACAAGAAAACATCAAAAAAGTCTCTCCAGTGATTGTGGTCGTATCAGCTCCAATGACTGGTCCTACAATCAAAATCCCCCTGTGTTTAAGTAAAAAACAAACAAATGTATAATGGTCCATGGCAGGAGAAACTCCGTACAGGCAGATGAACCGACATCAATAATTGGTCTTACAGTCTCTACACTTAGGCTTTCCATATCCCAACGCCAGTCAACATGTTGCAACAAAAGTCTACTCCAGCCAACGCGTCGATAATTCCGCAGAAACAAGGCTCAGGATGAAACGACAATTCAAGGAATTAATTCAGGGAGGTCAATCGTGACTCAGATACAAACTCCCGACGAAGGTGATTAGTTCAACGTCAATCCAATGACACAAGCTAATTTAAAAATTAACACGCCAGCTTCAGTTCAAGATTTTGACAACGATCAAGCGATAAATGCAATACTGGTAAAATTTCAGCTATCCGACAAAAAAACTGAATAGACTGAAAGTTGAAGAAGTCAACGAATTAACGGCCAGGCGTATCATATCCAAATTATTCTAGTCTCTTTTATAAAAGAATGAGGCTAAAATACTTTGGAGGGGGTATCAGTAGGCATAAAAAATTACCTATAGGTTCTCGTACACAGCTCGAGATGAAAAAAGACGATGAATGTTACTATCCGAGTCAAAGATGATTATCTGAGTCAAAGGTGATCATCCGATACTATAGATAAGCTAAAAAGCACATGAAGTAAGTCGGCGAAGCGTACAAGTCTGTGAAACACGCTAAACGATAAAGGAACAACTCAACCGGGAGTTGTGCTTCGTCCACAAAAGGACGAAATACCATGTGTGTTTTACCCACTCCATGAGTGTATTGTCTATGGGAGGTTGTAGAGCTCTTTACGAGCTTTTCAACACATCTTGGATCATCTCATTCCGATATCGGACGAGGGAGTTAGACCCAAAATACCCGAGACAACACAAACTGTCTCGGAAGTGCGAGATAGTAGCATTTGTCTCAGAACTACAAGACAGTTTTGACTATGTCGTACCAAATTTGAAGAAGCTCAAAATACAAAAGTTATAGATCTCTTCGTCAACTTTCCAACGTAACGAGGGAGTTTGAGCAAAAATACCCGAGACACCACAAACTGTCTCGGAAGTGCGAGACAGTCGTAACTGTCTCGGAACTACGAGACAGTTATGACTGTCTGGCACCAAATATGTAGAAGCTCAAAAGACAAAAATTTTAGATCTCTTTGTCATGTTTCTAAAACATCTTGGATCATCTCATTCCTATATCGTACGAGTAAGTTAGACTCAGAATACCCGAGACAACACAAACTGTCTCGGAAGTGCGAGATAGTCATAACTGTCTCGAAACTGTGAGATATTTATGACTGTTTCGTACAAAATCTGAAGAAGCTCAAAATAGAAAGATTGTAGATATCTTCATCAGCTTTCTAACGCATCTTGGATCATCTCATTCTGATATCGGACAAGGAAGTTAGAGCCAAAATACCCAAAATAATACAAACTAACTTGGAAGTGCGAGACAGTCGCAACTGTCTCGAAACTACGAGATAGTTATGACTGTCTCGCACCAAATTTGAAGAATATTAAAATACAAAAGTTACAGATCTCTTCATCAGCTTTCCAAAAGTTACAGATCTCTTCGTCAGCTTTCCAATGTATCTTGGATCTTCTCATTCCGATATCGAACGAGGAAGTTAGAGCCAAAATACCCGAGATAACACAAACTGTCTCGAAAGTGCGAGACAGTCGCAACTGTCTCGGACATGCGAGATAGTTATGACTATCACACACCAAATCTAAAGAATCTAAAAAGGCAAAAGTTATTAATCTATTTGTCAGCTTTCCAACGCATCTTGGATCATCTCATTCTGATATCGGACGAGGAAGTTTGAGCCAAAATACCTGAGACAACACAAACTGTCTTGGAAGTGCGAGACAGTCGCAACTGTCTCGGAATTGTGAGACAGTTATAACTATCTGGCACCAAATATGAAGAAGCTCTAAAGAAAAAATTTGTAGATCTCTTTGTCAGCTTTTTAATGCATCTTGGATCATCTCATTCCAATATTGTACGAGGGAGTTAGAGTTAAAATACCCAAGACAGTACAAACTATCTCGGAAGTGCGAGACACACAGCCCTATCTCGGCCACAGAGTTGCTTACAACACGTTTTTTGACGGTTTTTTTGGCTTCATAACTTCTTGAGATCAACCATAAACGTGGGGAGATAGTTACAAACTAAAAATTCCCAAAAACCTCATAAAAATATGGTATTTAAGTAGTGGGACGGTGGTTACAAAGGGGGCTGAGCATTTTTTGGAGCGGATCCAAAGAGCAGATCCAAGAGAGTAGAGAGGCTATTACTTGAGAAATTGAGCAGAGATTTTCAAAAGGCATGGGAAAATTTCAAGAGTTCATCTCTTTTCAACAATTCGGAGATTCCTTAAGATCTAAGCTTTGACTTGATCTTGAGAAGAGTATTCATCTTACTTCGATAAGATATTCACTAAAACTATTCTTGCTTCTAAACAAAGAAAGAATCCTCAAATCCTTCACAATTCAATCAGAATTTATGATTCGGTAGTCCACGGGCTAACGTACCCCCGACACAGGCAAAGATCCCGCGCAAGCAGCGATCCAAACAACGATCCTGCGTTTGTTTCTAAGGAGCTTGTAATTTGATTTTTATTGTAAAGAGTAGTTTTACAAAGTACGAAGCTTACTCTTTTGTATTCATTATAATCGATAAATAGTTATAATGAATTCTACAACAGAATTTGTTCCTGACGCAAACAAAGCAGAAGTCAACATTTCCATCGTTACTCGTACCACGCTCCCATTTCTCATTTGGTCAAACCTTCCTACAGTTAGGACCAAAGCCAAAATCCCCTCTCGATTCCTTTCATGAATAATAGGTTCACTTTTGAAACTAAAATTCCTTTTCAACAAACGAAAGGGCCTCAATTTTATTTGAATAATTTAGCCTATTAAAGGTAAAATTGTCTCAACCCCCACTGTGATCACTAGTTTGTTTGCATTATGAACAAGTTCTGTTGTAAAATTCATTATAACTGTTTATCAATTACAATGAATACAAAAGAGTAAGCTTCGTACTTTGTAAAACTACTCTTTACAATAAAAATCAAATTACAAGCTCCTTAGAAACAAACGTAGGATCGTTGTTTGGATCGCTGGTTGAGCGGGATCTTTGCCTGTGTCGGGGGTGCGTTTGCCCGTGGACCACCAAATCATGATTTCTGATTGAATCATGAAGGATTTGAGGATTCTTCCTTCGTTTAGAAGCAAGAATAGTTTCAGTGAATATCTTATCGAAGTAAGATGAATACTCTTCTCAAGATCAAGTCAAAGCTTAGATCTTAAGGAACCTCCGAATTGTTGAAAGGAGATGAACTCTTGAAATTTGTCCAAGCCTTTTAAAAATCTATGCCTAATTGCTCAAGTAATAGCCTCTCTGCTCTCTTGGATCTGCTCTTTGGATCCGCTCCAAAAATGCTCAGCCCCCTTTGTAACCGCCGTCCTACTACTTAAATACCATATTTTTATGACGTTAGTGCGCCTATTTTCAGTTTATAACTATATCCCCACATTTATGGTTGATCTCAAGCAGTTATGAAGCCAAAAAAATCCGTCAAAAAACGTGTTGTAAGCAACTCTGTGGCCGAGACAGGGCTGTGTGTGTCGCACTTCCGAGACAGTTTGTACTGTCTCGGGTATTTTAGCTCTAACTTCCTCGTCCGATATCGGAATAAGATGATTCAAAATGGGTTGGAAATCTGACAAAGAGATCTACAATGTTTATCTTTTGAACTTCTCCAGATTTGGTGCGAGATAGTCATAACTGTCTTGTAGTTCCGAGACAGTTGTGACTATTTTGTACTTCTGAGGCACTTTGTGTTATCTCGGGTATTTTTACTCTAACTCCCTCGTCCGATATCGGAATGAGATGATCCAAGATGTGTTGGAAATCTGACGAAGAGATCTATAAATTTTATCTTTTGAGATTCTTTAGATTTGGTATGAGATAGTCATAACTGTCTCGCAGTTCCGAGACAGTTGCGACTGTCTAGCACTTCCGAGACAGTTTGTGTTGTCTCGGGTATTTTGGCTTTAACTTCCTCGTTCGATATCAGAATGAGATGATCCAAGATGTAAGATAAGTCTGAGTATTAAGAAATATAAGAATAGTAAAATAAAAATATTGACAAATCGTTACCTTGTTCGTCTGAAGAAACACTGCGGGCAGATGTCTCCTCTAAAGCTGGAAGACGAACACGTGGTCGAGAGACGGCCTTCTTTCGTCTTTTCAGTGGATGCGCTTCATCTTGAACCCCAAATCATTCATGATGATACTTGGTACGCAACTCAGTTCTCAGAGGGATTTGAGTTTGAGCTTGAGTTGAGGACTGAGATCTCTGCTTACGAGAGAGGGGCACTGTATCTTCTTCCTCCTCTTCATCTCCACTAAGGACCTCTACCGTCATCCGATTAGGTTGCGTCATGACGACCCTCTCCCTCCTTCTCTTTGGAGCATCTTGGGTTGAGCTGGATCAGCATGGTGAGCCCTGCGAGCAACATAAGGGTTTACATATCCTCTTTCGAAGAAAGAATCTGGAAGACCAGTTGTCTCTTCTTCAGTTTCTTCAGAACTTGATCCAGTTTCATCAGCCCTCTCGGAAGTTTCGGTCTCATCAGTCTCAAAATTTTCTTCACTATCAGCTGGGTGGGTAGGTTCTTTTCCCTTTTTGGATGATTCAATGGCTTCTTTCCCTCGAGGTGATAGTACAGTATCATGGACTACTTCTGTTGCCCGTCGGGAGGTTATTTCTTCCTCTAATTCAGATATCCTCCTTTTTTGAGCAACGGTACTGGCAGCTATCAGCCACTTATAGTAAAGAAAAGTCATCTGCAGAAGAGGCTTCTCCAAATGGAGGTCAAACTAAACATTTGTACAGCCGACGATGCTCCAAAACCAGGCTCTTGCCCCATCAATAAGTCCACCTTAAACTCTAAGTTGACTGTTCGGGTTGCCGACGTACAGTTAATCATAGCCGAATTGACGAGCAAATAGGCATGGAAAGTAAGGTTCAATGTGACAGACATCTTTCACCCTGAATACCAGATAACCTGGTCGGATGTTCATCAACCATCTGAAGCAGTCGACATCCAAAATCGAGCGATTCTGCCTGGGTTCTTCAGCATCCAATAGAGTTGTATTGTAAGTCCCAGAGAATTGAGGGAAACAAGAAAAGAACTCCCAACACTTGTGGACCTTGAATTGCTTAGATATATCCAGCCACCGATGTTTGACCCACTTACAACCTTCAAGAGTCTGCAGTAGAGGGAGGCTTGGATCCACTGTCTCAGGAGCCTCCATTAAATCTGGCCGGTGAAGTACCAAGCAGATCAGCAAATAGGTGTACGGTAATTCCAGCTTCGGGACGGATATTCCAACAGAGGGTTTCTTACCCCCTTGAGTAAACACGGAAGCCAATTGTTGTAATCCACTGTGAATATCAGCTACCATGGCAGGAAGCAGGGATAACCTACGACCTGTGGCTATTTGGACAGCCGGATATAGCACCTCGATCGGCATTGCATCGGAGGGTTGGTTGGGGACAACGCACTTCTTCAGCTATATGGCCAGAAAGCTAGCTAATAGAGTAGTTTGGGTGATTGGAACATTAGCTTGCCATAAGTAAGAACGGAACTTGGTGCCGTGGGGAAAGCCATCTTCTGAGCGGGAGGTATAGGATTGTACATTTGTTCTCTCCAACAACCGGTTGATCTCATTCGGAGTAAAGGGAGGTAGTTCGCACACAGCGTTTGAGCGACTCTCAAGGTTCTTGAACAGATAATCTGTGAATTGCTTCAAACTGATCTGGGGAGATCTCTTCTTAGCCTTAGTCTCCATTTCAGCCATAGCTATATGGTAATGACAGGTCAACTCCCATAAGGTATGATAGGTTACAAGCGACCGATCCTTCATCCTAGTTAACTGACTAACCGTTGGGAAGAATTCTTGATATGGGACATCACCTATAGGCAACCCCGATACCTTCATCATTTCATGTAATGGTAGTCCAAGCTCCCTGTTCTTGGTGAAGAAAGTATCGGTGTCGGGATTGTAGATCTTGAACAAAGCGAAGAAATGATCCACACTGATCTACAGACCGTACGTGCTGGTGCAAATTAGAACTGGCAACCCTAATTCTGCTAATTCTCGCCCCCAGCGGTTCAATACATATCGGGTCATTCTTGTCCACCACTTGTCTCCAAAATAGTGAACCTATCCATGACATTTGAACTTCTTGATGGGGAATTCTTTTCCCAACACAACTAACCTATTCTTCACAGTGTTCGTTTATGCAGCCTTTTCATTCTAGGACAGATTATCTTGGCCTAAGACACCAGGGTGAAGTCCTCACCCAGAAGCTCTGTCGCTAGAACTTGGGGTGGCCTCTCTACCAATGAAACCACAGTGAACACGCTTGTGGTATTAGGTCAATCTCCAAAACATCTCCCGATCAATTGCCAAGTTTCTGAACTTCAAAAGTGAATGATCCCGAGGAATCTAGGGCAGATATAAGAATGTCGACCCACTCCCATGTAACCACTGTGCAGATCTGCAAGAGACAATTTCCAGGTCCTTCGCAGAGTCACCAAACAGGAAATACGGCTTCCTTATACATTGGTTCGAGTCTTGCTCTGAAATTAAAGTCGCATCCGTGATTAACCGTCGCAGAACACGACAACTACCTCGTCGTATCAACTCCATTGCTCTTTCGCCATAATCCGAGTTGAACTAGGGAACTAACTCAACTAACGGGATTCCTTTATAGTAGGAGTAGGTGGCACTACTTTGACCCGTGACTTCACTAGCGGTGAAGATTACAGAAGGAAAAGGGACTGACAAAGAATAAGTACACATAAATTGTGTAAGAATAGTCCTAAAATTTTAGAGAATGTGGTATATCTTATTCCATAAGATATAATCACCATCTCGTAACAGATGTGACGATTTGCATTTACCACACATAAAAAAGAGATATGTGTTACTATACACGAGCATTATAACGGCATATTAGAACCTTTCAACATACGTGCGATAAAATGAAATCGCCCTTGTATACTTTGAAGTATGTCTTGTCCAAGCAAAACAAATACTTTCCAGCGTCGATCCCCTCAAAGGAGGATACCGGCTCTTCTCGAATGCACCTCAAAGGATGACAAACGAGGATTTACGTACAAAGATGGATAAATACAGATAAAATTGATAAGATGCAATATTTAAATTCGTAAAAGGGTGAAAGAAATGTACACCCGTAAGGAGTGATAGCGGGAGCAGCCCCCTCGGTAGCCTAGGAAGCTGAACGGCCTTGGGACACTCGAGATCTTCTCGGCGACATAATGGAAATATGATCTCTATCGAAATCCAATGAGAAAGTTAGGGTTTTGAGTAGAACCGACAAAGATATCACAAAATACGCCCAAAATAACCATGCATGGAAAAGATCAAAGAAAATTGAGATTTGAAAGGTTAGAGGGAGAGCAAACCTAGAATAATCCTTCAAGCTTCGAGTAAAATCACCCAAAACAAGTGCCCTACCCAAATCAGAAACAAAGACAGGAAGCAGAGGCAGAAAACTCGTCGAAAATCATTAAAAAATCGCCCAAGAATCGACTGAAATTCGACGTGAAAAAGTCCCTGAAAAAAAACCTAAGTCGGGGTTTTATACCCCCGACTCAGCTGTCCGAGATAGTATCCACTGTCTCAGACAGCGAGATAGTACACACTGTCTCACCGTGCGAGACAACATGAACTGTCTCGCAGAGTAGGATAGTTTACACTGTCTCGCTGAGCGAGAAAGTGATGACTGTCTCGGGCTGAATTTGCCATTTGGTGGTATTTTGGTGGTGTTTTCCACTCCGATCCATATACGACACAGGTGGATACTCCAATGGATACACGAGTCTAAACTGTTTCCCTACCCTCAATACGAAGTTTCTGGAGAATATCGCTCAGAATATTCTTAAGGATAACCTGACTACCTCCTAACGGGAATAAGAGGTCAAACTATTTCTCGAAAACTCCAAAGAGTACATGAGTATAAACTGTGTTCTTATGAAGACTATTGCAGTGATAAACAATCCAATATCAATTTGATGATAAAGGCTGAATTTACAAGTCAAAATTCCAACTTCAATTCAAGATCTCAACAACGGTCAAGCGATAAACATAGTATCGGAAGAATCTTAGCTATTCTACGAAGCACTGAATAGACTAAAAGATGAAGAGGTCAAGAGTTGAAGCCATTTACGGGTCCTTCTACATGATTTATTTAACCAAGTATTGAAGGGATTGTAAGTCAGACCTGTCTTATCCAAAGTGTCCCAGACTCCTCTATAAAGGAATGAGTCTGGAATACTTTAGAGGGGGTATCTATAAGCATCAAAAATACTGATAGATATCCAAACACGGCTTAAGACAAAGAGAAGATCATTCAAAAATCATAGGAAATGGCCATACACTATTTCGAAATGATCAAGACAGTGTAGACTGTCTCTCACGCGAGATAGTGTTAACTCTCTCGCAATGCGAGACAGTGTAGACTGTCTCGCAATACGAGATAGTATAAACTATCTCGTACGCGAGAAAGTGTTGATTGTCTCACACGAGAGATAGCGTTGACTGTCTCGCACGCGAGGCAGCTCTGAAATATTCAAAGAATGGGTAAAATAATTACATGACACGTGGCCATCAACTGTTCTAGAACGTGGGCGAGAATCACGTAAATAACTATCAAAATAACAGAGTTTAAGACGTGGGAAGGCATTTACAGAAGAAACTGACGGACAGTTGATAATTTCCGAGACAGTCATGGATGTCTCGAAAACCGTGATAGCCACAACTGTCTCGGCCGTCGAGACAGACAATACTATCTCACAGGCACAATTTCTCCGCGATGTTGTATTATTTTAGTTAAGTGTCCCAGGGGCTATAAATACCCCCTAGGGCCATTATTTATAGGGATCTGAGCACAGGGAGCAGATAGAGCAGCAAACTTGAGCCTCTTGTGTGATTCCTTAAGATTTGAGCTTTGACTTGATCTTAAGAAGAGTGTTCATCTTACTTTGATAAGATATTCACTGATTTTCATTCTTGCTTCTAAACAAAGAAAGAATACCAAAAACCTTCACGATCTGTGATTTGGTGGTCCACGAGCCAAAGCACTCCCGGCACAGGCAAAGTCCCATAAAGCAGAAGTCGATAAACGATTTTTTGTGTTATTTTCTGAGAAAGTTATAATTTTCTTATTTTTCATTATAATTCACTGTAAACAGTCGAAGTTTTAATAGAATCGACAATGAAAACGATTTTTGGCGAAAACATGCAGGAGACACAGAATATATAGAAGGAAGAGGTGGTTAAGAAACCACCAAAACTACGCTAAGTCTGGAGGCCAAAGTCCAAAACGTCATCGAAAACAACTCAAATAGCACCCAAAACTATCAAAAAATGCGAGACAGCCAATATTGGCTCGGCCAAGGCTAAGCTACCTCCTGCTGGCTCAGCCAAATCTAAGCCACCAAAGAGTGGCTCAGCTATGGCCGAGCCATCAAATGGTGGCCCGCGCCAAAGTCGAGCCAGCTCAGCCTACCTCTCACTTGATTCACCTACTGCGGAGTTTTTCGCGTCTCCAACAGCCTCCGATTCCGCTCCATTTGATCCTGTACCTCTAGTGAAGCCTCATGACAGTGTGAACCTATCTAAATTCAAAATGAAGATGGCAGATCACCTTGGTCCTTTGCATAAGGATAGGGGCAAAGCTCAACTTAAAGAACACTTGGGTCCGGCGAATAAAACCCGAGTGGCTTCTCATGCTAGGGGTTGTATACATCCTCCCAGCAAAGTTCCTGTAACCGATCGCCTCGGATTGCGAGTTGAAGTCTAAGAGTCCATTAGGGCCTCGCGCTCACGAAGGCGTGGTTCCAAACAAATGAATCTTGAGAATGCCAATGAGGTGTTATATCCCAAAAGGAAGCGTGTTCATCGGAAGATGATGACGTTATACCTAGAAAGTCATGCGAACACATGATAGGTTGCTCCGGCAATCATACCGATGAGTTGTACTATTAAGCTAGGGTACGGACAAAACTTGGAAGAGAAGTACCTGGGAAATGGATTCTTATTGTCCATGCACCATGCTTATCAGGGTAGTATTATCAGAGTGTAGCTGCCCCAAGATCACTCTACAGAGAGTCTCGATATTTGAAAGACTTTCTACCAAAACGTTGAAGCCCAAGCTAAGGTGTTTCCGCAAGAGAAGTTTGGTTGTTCAAGATTATCAACTCCCAGAAGTCACCATCAATGTGACTGATAAAGGGAAGTCAACATGGTGTTTCAGCCTTGAACCTTTTCTAGAAATATCCTAGGGTTTAACTTGACTGCGATCCAGAACTACCAGACCAAGGGATTATCAACGAATGAGCAGAGGGTTATCCTCAGATGACGAAGCATCAGACGCCTTCTCTGTAGTCACTTCAGATGTCATTGTGTCTAGCACAGGATGAGTCCGGGTGGCGTCCACCATCACTCCCGACCAGTTAGCTCAAATGCTCAAAAACACTCTAGCTAAGAAGAAAGAAGAGCTCAGAGCTGAGATAAAGATGGGAATGGAGTTGAACATGCAGCGCATGAGGGAATTACATACCCAACAACTTCAATCCTTATCAAATCAGCTGGCTGAATCTAGTCGTCCTAACAATACTAATGAAGTACGCAGCGACTAAGAAGTGGATGAAAATATCAACGTTGATACTCTTCCTAATGATAATAACCCTGGAGATGGTCTAGTGGAATCTCCTCAACCTTCTCAGCAACCCCTAAAGAAAAATGTGGGCAAAGATAAGAAGATGAAGGACCTCGAGAGCAAAATCAACGCTTTGATATCTGCTTAAGAGGTGAAGAAGACCGGTATCCCGTGTCCATATCCGAGGGAGTGAGAATCGATTCCATATCCGACGAAGTTCAACTTAATTAACTTCACACCATTTGACGGGAGAGGATCGCCCACTCAGCATCTGATTTATTTTAAATCACACCTCGACATGATCTCTAGAAACAAACCTTTAATGGTCCGATCATTCGTCCGCACCCTTCGTGGTGCCACCTTCGAGTAGTACCGCCATTTAAGTCAGGGAGCATCAACAGTTAAGATAACATGGAAAGCATGTTCCTCACAAACTTCTTCAACGATGACATTGAAGTGTTAATCGGGACACAGTTCGATGAGAAGCAAAAAGACGGAGAGTCAATCGACAACTTTGTCAAGCGTTTTCGGATTAAGGCAATAAATTACCGAGATCCGATCATGGAGGAGTTTATTCTCCAAACTTGTCATAATAATCTTTCTTTGGATGTGTTGGAAGTCATGGGTGTGCCATCATCCAAAGCCTGGAAAGAACTAAAGGTGCACGGAGAGCAAGCCGAATGCATCCTTAAAAGGAAGAAGGCTGAAAGAGGTCAACCGGCTACTAGTGCTCCAAAGAAAAATTTTGTCCCTCGTGTTAAAGGGAAGATACCGACAAATGTAGTAGACACGAATCAAATATTCTAACTGCAGTCGCAATAGCAAGCGTCACAGAAGTCACCCTCTTAGTGGCAATAACGACCTCAAAGATAGTAGAAGACTTCTGAACCAAAATTCCCGAAAGAATACTCCTTTAAGAAAGATGAAGTTCCTACTATCTTCAAATACCTCCTGGATAACAACAAAATCAAATTGCCTCCTATCACTGACGAGGAGGAAGCCAAGAGGACAATGGATCCAAAATATTGTATATTTCACTTGCGGGTCCATCATCTTACTAAGATTTGCTACACCCTTAAAGACAAGATCCAAGCCTTAATTATTGTCAGTGTCATCACTACAAAGCAGCCCAAGGAGAAGAAAGTGGGCATGAAAGCGGTTTCTATCAGTTTTGATTCTGTCCCTTTGTCATGGTTTCAGCCAGAGTCCATATCAAAGGTGGAGATGAAGACCGTTAATGACGATCCCCATGGACAATGCCAGAAGGGGCTTGTGTAGCACATGGCCCCTAATGGCAAAATTCTTTAGGTCCATCTAGATTTGCTCAAAGATGAGCAATGGGCGGGATCCTCATCCAAGAAAAAGTCTAAGAGTAGGGGCAAATCCTGCTATCCTACCACAGCAACCCCTGAGAAAGATGATGAAGTCATTCCTACCTTATCACTTTCTGAAGACAAATATGAAGGTTGTCCCACCAAGAGTGGGAACGAATACCACTACAACTATCCCAAAGTCTTTGATCCAAATGCTAAAACATTGGCTAAACTGGGAGCGGTTACAACTCCCCCTGCACCTACTGGGAAACCCCAGCAACAACCAACTAATAAGAAAAAGGAGAAAGAGCCCCAACACCAAGAGGCTCAGAACCCGAAGCAGTCTCGAATCAATCATTCGATTGGAAGAGATAAATTGGGAAGTTCAAGCACACCATACCACTTCGATGTTATGACTGAGCTAGCTAACATCCTAGTGAGGATAACTCTATATGAATTATTACGTCTTTTAAAAGTTACTAGGTTGACCCTGCAAGAAAAATTGGCTGATTCTGACGTATTCCTCATTTAAATCAAGCTAGTCCCCGAAGAATCGGAGCCACCACTTCAACATTACAATTTGGCGGCCAAGCAATTCCCTTGTATCACCTTCACCAAGGATGACATGCAAGTGAGAAACTCAACATGATAGACCTCTGTACTTCACCAGATACATCGGCTCCAGCATTGTCAACCGGATCCAAGTAGATCCGGGTTTCGCTATCAGCATCATGTCACTCCGATTGATGTACAATTTTGGAATCCCTGCTAACTGTAGGTGTTAAAAATTACTTATGGGTTCCCATACGCAGCTCAAGATAAAGAGAACATGATGAACGTCATCACCCAAGTTAAAGAAGATTATCTTACACTGATAAAACGGATGAAGCGAATTAGTAAAGCGCACAAGTCAACAAAGTGGAGAAACACACGTAAAGGGGCAAAGCAAGCAAATCGAAGGAGATACAAATAGCCAAAAGGGTCAAAAAGACACAACAACAGGCCAGGAGGTTCACACGCATGCGAGTAACCAAATGGTGACTCGCACGCATGCGAGTCACCAAATAGCGGCTTGTTTGTGTCAAAAGTTGCTTTTTCCATTGCTTTCAAATCTGTTACACCGTTTATCGATTACAAGTTTAAACTGAAAGAAAAGTTGATCTTTTTATAAGATATTCTTAAAATGAAAAATAAAGATTACAACTTATCAAACAAAACACAGTAGTAGTTTATCTCCCGCTACTTTGCGTGGGATCTTTGCCTGTGCTAGGGACGCGTTAGTCCGTGGACCATCGCAGATCAAACCCGATTGACAGTATAACTACGCTTTTGTTTCACAAAGAAAATAATTGCGGAAGCAACAATCACGACCAAGTGAGATTGTGGCTCTTCTCGAGATTAAAACCAAGTTTAATCCGGAGGAAAGAAGGAGAAAGAATCACAAACCTTCCGAAGGACTTTCTTTATGAAAGTATTCACCAAGATCTAATGATTCTCCTCTAAAATTCATGGTTAGCTGGACAATTTGACAGCACCTCGCCTCTTCAATTTTAGATCCTCTTGAAAGAAGACCTTAGGCTTCTATTTATAGGCTTTTGGAGACGTGTTTTTGGATAAGAATTGATGTTTAAACATTATCTGCTGTTAATAACCGCTTAAACGCGTTTAGGGATAGCCTCAAAACAGTTAGGGAGGCCCTGGGACGAAATAATCCATAAAAATCATCGAAATCCGCATTTTGGGAGTCTTGGGAGTCAAAAAGAGTCGTAGTGGCTCGGAACTGTGCGAGCCACCATTTGGTGGCTCGGGACTGTGTGAGCCACCATTTGGTGGCTCGCATAGGTGCGAGTCACCATTTGGTGGCTCGCGCCTACGCAAGCCTCCGGGTGTGTTTTTGTTCATCTTTTTGATACTTTGGTGATTCGTGACTCCTCAAGTTTGCTTGCTTTGCATACGGTTTATCGTTTCGCTGACTTGCACATTCTACTGATCCACTTCGTTCGCTTTTTGATATTGGATAAATTCCCTTGACTCGGATAATAACGCTTAGCGTCTTCTCGTTGTCTTGAACTATATTTGGGAAGCTATAGGTAATTTTGATGTCTATAGATACCCCCTCCAAAGTGTTTTAGTCTCTTTTCTTTTATAGAAGAGCCTGAAATACTTTGGATGTGATAGGCCCAACCTTCAGTCGATGTAAAAGGACCTGTAATCGGCTTCAGCTCTTGACTCCTTCGGCCTTCAATCTACTCAGCATGAAGTTCTTACGGTTATACGTTTATCGTCTGACCGCTGTCGAAGTCTCAGATTTAAACTCGTGTGTTTATTGATCTCATTGAGTTGGCGTTGAAGTGACTATCTTTGTCGGGAATTCACTTTTGACGACGTTTCGACAGTCATTGACCAAAAGCTATGCGTTGGAGCAGAGAGGACCAGTTTATACTCGTTTACTCTTAGGAGTTTCGAGAATTAGTTTAGCCTCATATATTCATCGGAGGTTGTCGGGTTATCCTTGAGAATATTCTACACGATATTCTCTAAAAATTTCCCATCGAGGGTGGAAAACAGTTTAAACTCATATACCCATTGGAGTATGAATACGGGTGTTGAATACATCAAAAAATGCTCGAAGACGGATCAAAATATTCGTGAATTGACCAAACAGCTCGTCACGCATGCGAGCCAGCAAATGGTGGCTCGCATGCGTGCAAGCCAGCAGAAGGTGGCTCGCATGCGTGCGAGCCAGCAAATGGTGGCTCGCATGCGTGCGAGCCAGCAAAAGGTGGTTCGGGTCTTGTTCGGGCGGTTCAGACCGGGTTTGGTTCAGTTTTTGGAGGGTTTTTAAACCCGAACTGTTCCTCTTCTTCCTTTCTATTTTTCGACGGTTCTTCTCTTGTTCGAAAACCCATCTCTCCCCTCCTCTTTTCTCTTCAAATCCTCCTCGACTTCTTCAAGCTTTTTCACAAGTTCTTGGATTTTGATTGGTAAAACTTATTTCAAGATCTAGGGCTTCGAAGGATTTCTTGGATTTGAATCTCTTGTTGCGGTCCACTTTGCTGAGTTCATCCTCCTTTGATTCTAGGTGAGCTTCCCTTCTTCTTGCTTCAATTTTATCTAGAATTAGCCCTTTCAAATTTTAGTTTTGGTGAAGAAATGAAACCCTAGTTTGATTTTGGGTGATTCCTTCTTCAATTTCATGCTACATTCTTGGTTTCTTTCTTGACCTTCAGACATATGCCCGAACCTTGCCTTTGTGTTGGTTCTGATCTTCTGGTTCTGGTCCTCGAGTTTGCCTTGGTTGAGAATGGGAATCGAGCTAATCAACCTGCGTTTAAAGCTTGAACCGAACCCTTTACTTGGTTGTTGAAACTCTCCATAACTCGTAGCATATATATGTCATTTTACTTGTATATTTAGGATGTTCGGTTGTGTACACCCTTAGTTGAGATTTGTCATCATGGCCAAACCCTTGTATGCATGAATTTGGCAGAGCTTAGGCTTGCACTCCTTGGGCTTTTAGTCGCACACGAGAATCAAATTTGTAAGCATGTCAAGCTTTCTTGTTTGGTCACGTGCATGTCTTGAACCGAAACTCCGAGATATTTGGCTTGATTTGTTGCACGACCTGTTGTGGGTCGAAACTGAATCTGCACTTGGACCACCACTTAGGTTTAATCAGATTTTTTAAACGACCGATCCTGTTTTGTAGAATAGCACCATTTTCCTCCTGTATTAATCTGATATTTCCTAATTTTGAACGAAATTGAATTGTTAATTCTCTCTGCAGATATGTCGCCTAAGAGATCTTGCGTTGCTCGAGGTCGTTCGGCGACTCAGTCGCTCGAGCCGGCTCCGTTTAGCTGCACAGGTATATCATCGTCGCCTCTTTCATTCACGAGTTAAATATTAAAATATCACACTGCATATTGCATCCCCGCTTTGTTCTCCTTGGTGAGGCAATTAGGAAGAGCCGCCACCCTCCTTCGTGGGGGTGGACGCTTCACAAGTCGTGTTTTGCTTGATCAAGATATGACTGAATTAACTTGGGGCGATTTCCCGCCATACTATACTCCAAAGGATAGGTATTTTGTCGCATTATTCGTGCGACAATATATCCCGTGCTTTATGTGTATAGTGCGGCTCTTAATCGTCTCGCCTAGTTAACTCATTGCGAATATGTACTTGGTATAATATCCTCACTTTGCTCTCCTTCGTGAGGCAATTAAGAAGAGCCGCCACCCTCCTTCGTAAGGGGGGACGCTTCACAAGACGTGTTTTGCTTAGTCAAGACACGTTTTGAGGCAATATGGGGCGATCTCATATTGTGTCATATCACGTAGGCTCAGGTATACCATCATGTTGTTCGCACGTTAATATGCTTTGTCGTTTGCGTGTGTGACATAATTGAGATTGTCTCACCGCTTATAAGGCCGTGACTCTATTTCACAATTTGTGAGGTGAGTTAAACGCCTGTACTGCCTTAACATAGACATCTATGACTGTATCTAATAATTACATATTGTTTTACCTCAGTTGAATTTCTCTCGAGAGAGTTTAGTGCCCATTTAGTGGAAGGCCGTTGTAGTAAGGCTTATGCCTCTACTGATGAACCGATACCCGTTCTGATAACTCCTCAGTTTGCTCCGGATATACCAAAAGAATTTTTGCAGTTAATACGGAAAGGAGGGTGCCATAGTTTAAGGCAACTCATCACGAATGCGCCATTAGTGAAGGACCCAAGTTCTACACATCCGTTGAGGAAGACGGACTACTTATTTGGCGACTCCATAGAAGATCCTGCTGCTATGTTTCTTGGAATGGAGCATGGCTACACCATGATGACGGTGGCCATTTATATCTTCCTCTGATTCCTCGTCATCGTTCGCTTGCAGAGCTTCGGTGTCAAGCCGTTCCACTGGAAATGTCATGGAGGCTAACAGAAGAACACGAGCGCATTCATTGTGGTTATATCACCCATGGCGTAATTCCCGGCTCAAGTAATCGGAACCGGATAACAGGGTTGTATCCGGGGATCACAGGATTGAATGACCCACCCAAAGGTGAGATCTTCACTATTGCTAACACTGTGAAGAATCGGCTCGCAGCTTTGGGTCGAGAAATGCCAACAACTGGCCATCGATGTTATGGATGGGTACATTCATCGGACAGACTATGGTGGACTCGTTTGAGCTACTATATCTTACACCGGTTTGGTGAGGATTTGAAGGCTAGTGACTTGTATGCAGCCGTCCGCGCCATCACTTATGGAATGACCATTAGTGTCCCTCATTTTTTAGCGCTGTTGGAACTCTACAATCCTGACACCAATACGTTTCTGACCAAGCATGGAGAGTTGGGATTGGCATTGCACGAAATGTATAAAATCTCCGGTCTTTCAATGGGGAATATGATTTATCAAGAGTACTTTCCTTCTAACAGGGAGCTACATCAATTGAAGTCGCGGACACCCAATCTCTATAATACCTTCTGGGATCTCACCTACAACTACCACATAGCTCTGGCGGGTGCTGACCCATTATCGAAGAAGCTGCGGCCACAAATTAGTTTGAAGAAGTTCACTGATTATCTATTCAAGAACACGAACAGCGTCCTGGATGAAACAGTTTGTGAGTTATCGCCGCTAACCACCTCCGAAGTGAATGAGCTGATCAAGAAGTCGAATGCTCAGTCTTACACCACAGCTGGTATTGAGGATGACTTTGCTACTGGAACCAAGTTCCAGACATTCTTGTGGCAAGGAGTTAAACCAATCCAGCCTATGACATTGCTTGCCGGGTATCTCGCTATCTGGCTGAAAAAGTGCGTAGTGCCATACCAATCTACTGACACACTCCCCCTAGAAGTTTTGTTTCTCACGGTTCTGCTTGCTCACCGGAAAAACCTATGTCTTCTTCTGATAATAACCGCTGGTATTCACAGAGGGCTTCACCAGATCGTGAACGCATTCACTCAGAGGGGGAATTCACCACCAGCTCATATTCCCCTCACAAAGGTGGAACTCCCCTACACTTACTTAATGGCTTGGTTGGTGCTTCATCGCTCGGATATGATGTCGGCCCCTACTTCTGTTGATCCCTCTCTTCCTTTTCTCCAAATAATAGAAAAATGCAAATGGAAGGGTCGAGGTTTTGCAGAGGTCAGGAAGCAATTTCAAAATCAAAAGTGCTTGGTCTTTCCTACTTGCTTCCCAAGATTTTCGGGTCAATATGGTGACTCCTTGATCGATGTAGAGGAGCAAAGTACAGGTCGGACTTCCCTCGATTCTGACTGTTTTGATTGGCTAGTCAATATCTGGCCGGGCTATGTGGTCTTTCGCGTACAAAACTATTGTCACATAGAGCCCTACTTGTCATGTCCGTTCGCCCATCAGTTCGGTTATGATCAGATTTATGTCGGGAACCTGAACCGACAGCTCCGGACTCGTGGAGGTTTAGTAGATGGGGCTCGAGCATGGCTTTGGAACATCACTGGTTGTACTGATGCTAAGTTCAACCTTCCCGATGTCGAGCGTAAATTGGAGCTGAGTTTTCTACAGTGCCGGTGGCTCTTAGCGGCCAATGAACACGTACCCGTTCAATCGATCCCCAAGTCAACCAATGAAGAAGCTTCTCGGGTCGCTACTCGAAGGGTGTATGAATCCGAACTCGAAAAAAGGAGAAGGAGGGAACCAGTGGGTCCTTCTAGTCATAAAACGCAGAGGGAGCCTACTTTTCCCTCTGGTGAAGAAACTACGGAATCTTATGCTGAGGGTGGTGCAGAAATTGGAGGCGATGGCGAAGAAGAGGAGCTGGAAACAAGTGTGTTAGATCCCCTCTCCTTAGAGTTATTTGAATTAGCAATTGCTGAAAGAACTCGCCGCTTTCGACTGTCCAAATCTTCGCCCCCTCTAAAGAAGCCAAAGATGCAAGTCTTATTCACTTATCCTAATAAGATATCGGTTGAAATCCCAGGTGCAGCTTCTGAAGAGGAGAGAGAAGAGCCCAGCCTTATTCACCGGATGCGGTCCTGACCTGCCACTCAGGTCACTCCAGGGCATGAATTACGCTCTAATTTTTCAGAGGAGAGGTCTATTGCTCCAGAAGAGGGACCTTCGGCTAAACGCAAGAAGCTGGCTTCTAAGCGACGGGGCGACCCTCTAATTCCTGGAATGGGACTGGTGGATCGAGGACTGACGGTTGAAAGGGGTAAGTACTTCTTCGTATTATCTCTTCCGGTACATGTTGAGCTTTTTTAAACTTAAATAATTTCGCACTTTGCAGGAGAAGATTTTGCAAGTCACCTTATCTTTGACGCTTCCTCCCTTGATATTGACTTCTCGGAACCAGCTCCTAGAATCAGGCTAGAGGAACCTGTATACGCTAAAACCAGTATTCCCGATGAGACTGGCGTGGGTCACAATGTTGAGCCAGGCTTAACTGAACAGGCTGAGAATCCATGTATACTTAAAACCAGTAGCGCATCTTTCAGGTGGCGGGAACTGAACGATGGAGAATTCATATCCCCGCTAACTGTTTCTATACTTCTTACTCTGTTAGAAAAGCTGCAAGAGGTGGATCGAAGCAATAGGGTACAGGAACCTAGCGTCAGAATTGAAGGTGAATCTTATCTGACTTTGTTTTCAAAAATTTGTATTTTGATTCTTGCATTTTCTTATAGATGTGATAACAGAGGGTCAAGGTGACGAGGGGGGTTCCCGAGACGCATCTTTTGAAGAGGAGGGTGCGGCCTCACTTGATTCGGTATCGGCCTATGAGGATATGCTGCTCAATGATATGTTGCTTGAACAAGCTTAATACGAGGCCGTCGATCCAATAAGCACAGCCGGTTCTCCTGCCAGTATGGTCCTTAGTCCTATGTTTCACTTATTTACTTGTCATCTTTCATTTAATCATCTGAGGGTTCTAATCGTAGGACCAGTCATTAAGACTGATACAACTACTCCTAACGGAAAGTCTGGTGAATCTGATGGTCTCGATTTCTTGCTTTTGGTAGGGGTTGTTATTGACGCTCGGTCATCAGGCTTTCAGAACCAACTCCCGGTTTCCTTGGGAATGCCAACTACCGTACCTACTACAACTATTGGCGTGAGTTCGACTGAACAGGCTGTGAGACCAACTGAAGGAGTTGGTGCTTCAACGGCTGCTACACCCATACTGCTTCCTGCGACACATGAAGTTGAGCGATCAGAAACGGGTGTAGTGCATTCGGTTAGAGAAAGCTCCTCGGGGGCTGGTAAATCTCGCGCTATATATTTTTTCTTTTATCTTTCTGACTTATGATTATTGGATATTCATAATCTTACGCTTCCTTTTTCTTTTATTATTGCAGGATTGTCGTCTCAACTACGCGAGGCCGTTGATGCTTTATTATCTGACGACGACCCAGATAAGCTCCTCTTTTGCTTGGAAATCGGTAACTTCTTTAATTTTGTAGAATCACTAATTGACAAACTCCTGAAGAAGAGGATCCCTTTCCACCACTTCTGTCCGGTCCTTGAGCGCAAAATAGCCTTAATAAAGGACACTGGCTCTCTCAATATAGCTGACGCTTAGATTAACGATGTAAATCAATTAGAGCGTGAATTTGTAAAACTACAAGAACTCCAATCCGTTGGTGTTTCTGGCTATGTTGCTGCATGAATGGAGACTCGTCTGCAATCATGGCGTGAAGCTCGAGCATTCGTCGGGCTTGGGATTCAGGCGCAGAGGAAACGTGTCGACCAAGCGGAGGAAGTTCTTTCTGAAAGATTGGCTCATTTACGCGAAATCAACTCGTCGTTTGCCTCTGTTGATGCCGAAATAGCGGAGCTTGAACAAAAACTGGCGGAGGTAAAACAACAAAGAGCTATTTTGGAGGTGACCAAGGCCGGGGAGGAGCATGGCAAAACCGTGATGTCCAGCAAAGTGGCGCTCTCGAGGGAAAGGCTAGCCAAAATGGAGGAAGAAGTTGCCCAACTCCTATCTGCTTTTGAGGACTCTTTCAAGACAGAACTGCAGCGTGAGCTTGAACGTACTTATACCGAAGAGTTAATCAAATTAGAGCAACAAATTGTTAGTCATAAGTTCAATGTAAAGTGACTGCAGCTGTTGAATCTGAACACTTGTTTTTGTTAATGATACGCGTATTTTGTTCAATACACTTTAATTCTTATTATGATTTCTCATTCTGTTTAGAATAATCAACTATAATACTTATAGGATTTTTACCAAATCCTCAGCCATCAACGGATTTGACATGCTTTTACCGATTATCGTTTGAATCGGACTAGCCTGTGAATTATCTAGATCCGTTTCACAAGTAACGTTGTGCTAAAGGAATGAACTCCTTTAGACTCAATGCTATGAATTTGAATACGCAAACTTCATATTTGTTATGGTAAAAGACTAACCGGCAGCGCGTATTAGGTGCCGACTTATCTCTACTTAAGATTCGAGATAAAATCCCCCATACATGTAAGGTATGGATTATGGAGTTATTAGAATGTAGTGTCTTTTTACAGGGCAAAGACGAACCCAATACTAAAGAGGATGAATTTTATATTCTATCTTCAGTCCTTCTTTTAAGGGAGAAGTGAACCCGATACCAAAGAAGAAGAATTTTATATTCTATCCTTGGTTGCAGAAGAAACTTAAAGTGGGATCTCTACTTCGAGAATCTGTAAGATGAAAATAAGAATGAGATCTCCACCCTGAGAATCGAGAGGATTCAGTTAACCCTAACTTTTATAGGATTGGTTATCTGATTCGCAAATGAGGTTTCTTGTTTATCAAGATGAAATTCGGAGTCCAGCCCTAACTTTTATAGGTTTGGCTGGAGAGAAAGGAGTGAAACGTTTTCGTTTATCGAAAAGAATCCCGATTCTGACCATAGTCATTTAACAGTTTTGACCAAAAAGGAATATCGAGACGACCCTAACTTTTATAGGTTTGGTCGTTTAAAAGGGGTGAAGGCCTTCCGTTTATCGAAAGGAAAATCGATTTGAAAGTGGGCCTCTCGTTCATGGAAGGAATCTAGAGGAGATTTTGGTTGTGGTCCTAACTGTAAAAAGGTCTGACCGAATGAAAGTGGGAGCGGGCGTACAAATCATAGTTGAAGTTTGACCAGACTTGACCCAAAGAACTTTGCTAGGCTCACCATAAACTGATCTGATAGTGAAGGACGGTGAGAACTCTTTTGTGAGGGAAGATTGATCCTAAAGAGTGATCAAATCTCATCTCAACAAGAGAGTACTTAGAAGATTTCAGTAGGAGTTCTTTATGACCAGGCATGAACTGTTCAGATGATGGGTCCTTATTTAGAACAACCGGTTATTTCAGGTTATCCTTAAGAACATCATATATGGTATTCTCCGAGAACTTCCCGTTTAAAAATTTGTTCTGAGCATACTAAGGATAATACTTATTCAGAAACTTGCCATTTATTGGCATCATGATCTTATCACCGTCTTTGGTGATTAGGCGATATGCACCATTTGAGTAGACTGTCTCTATCACAAACAGCCCTTCCCATTTGCGTTGGAACTTATCTTTTTTCTTAGAATTGAGTATCATAGGACATCGGACGGTGAGAACCAAGTCCCCTTCCTTGAAGCTTTGTTGCTTGACTTTCTTGTCGAAAGTACGAGAGATTCTGGCTTGATAAAACTCAATTTGTTGTTGAACCTCCAGGCGCTTTTCGTCTAGAATCTCAAGTTCTTCGAGATGTTTCTGGTGTTGTTCTTCCGTCGTCATCCCTGTTGCGAGAGCGATACGAAGGGATGGAATCTAAATTTCCAAAGGAAGAACAGCTTCGCATCCATACACTAGTGAGTACAGAGTGTCCCCAGTAGGCGTACGGACCATGGTACAATAGGCCCAAAGAGCTTCGCCGAGTTTGTCATCCCAGTCTCGCTTATTAGTTCTCACCAGTTTTAACAAAATCTTTACGATTGTCTTGTTGAACGCCTCAGCTAATTCGTTTGCCGTAGGATTATATGCTGTAGAAGAAACGTCTTTAATTCTGAATTTTCCGCAGAATTTAATGAAAGTGTTGCTCACGAACTAAGGACCGTATAATTCATCTTGGAATGCTATATCGATAAATGATGTGGTGTTTGATAAATTTGATGACATCGCTTGTCTTCACTTCTTTGAGTGGGACTGCTTCGGCCCATTTTGAAAAATAATCGGTGATTGCCAAAATGAAGCAGTCACCTTTAACTGATGGGGAAGATAGAACCAACGATATCCATTCCCCAAGTCTCAAATGGCCATGAAGTAGCCGAGAGGTGGAGGTGTTCCGGGGGTTGGTGCATATAATTTGCGTGTGTTTGTCATGCATGGCTCCATCGAGCGTAGTCAACCTCGTCTTTGATCATGGTTGGCCAATAATATCTCATTCTTTTGAGTCGATCATAGAGCTTGGGATCGGGTTGATGTGCACCGCAGATTCCGTCGTGAGCTTCTTTGAGAGCCTCTTCTACCTCCCTGGTTGAGAGGCATCAGAGTAATAACCCATCGTATGCACGACGATATAATGTATCGGTTGTTGAATTGTAATAGAATCTCGGTGCTCTTCTTCGAACCGAGTCCCTTTCTTTTACGTCTTGTGGAAAAATACCATGCACCACGTAGTGAATTATAGGAAATCTCCAGTCTCGGGGCTCGAGATTGATCCTAGATATATATGCTTCCTTAACATTAATGGCGTAATCCGGCACAAATAATTGGTGGGTTCTGACGGTAATGCATTGTTCAGAGTCAGGAGGTTGTGCCAGAGATATTGATAATGCTGCCAGCGCATCTGTGCATGCATTCTGAAGGCGCAGAATGTACTCAATGAAGAATTGTTCGAACGAGCTTGCCATTTTGATGGCCACCTTGTGGTATGGTACTAGGTCTTGATTCCTGACTTCGTATTCTCCTCGGGTTTGGTTAACTATTAGTTGAGAATCGCCAAAAGCCTCGAGATATTTGACCCCCAGCTCTTTAGCGAAACTAAGTCCAATAAGCAGTGCATTATATTCGACTACATGATTGGAACACTTTCCTATCAATGAGTAGGCTCGGGGTATCACATGTTTTTTCGAAGAAACTAGGACAACTCCGACTCCTGCGGAGATTCTAGAATTACCGGGAGCGCTTGCTGTATTGGTCACTCGGGAAGCTCCATCGAAATATAGCTGCCATACCTATTGATGACATGTGGTATTGACTTCGTGAGCTTCATCGGGCAAATCATCATACAACTCAGCTGTATCCGCTATGGGGTTAGCCGCTAGAAGATCGCAAATTGCTTATCCTTTGACCGACTTCTGTTGTTTGAAGTGCAGATCGTATTGAGATAGGAGTAGGGCCCACTTTGCTAGTCTCCAGTTTATAGAGGCTGGCTGTGTCATGAATACTCAAACCGGATTAACGTTGGAAATAACGTAAATCGTTTGCCCTACTAAGTAATGACGCATCTTTTGGATAGCGAATACTAAAGCGAGGCATTCTTTCTCAATCGTTGGATACCGAGACTCAGCACCAACCAAAGTTCGACTCAAGTAATAGATGGCTTGTTCGTGACCGTTGTCATCGTCTTGTGCAAGTAAAGCACTTAACGAGTGGTTCATCTCTTAAATATAAATTAAGAACGGCTTACCTGACTTCGGTGCCACAAGAACGAAAATATTCGCCATATATGCTTTGATATCCTCGAATGCATTTTGACATGCATCATCCCAGATGAAGGATACACCTTTCTTGGTGAGTTTGGAAAATAGCTGACATTTCCCAGATAGATTTGAGATGAACCGATGTATATAGGCCAGCCGCCCCCTGTAATCCTTGGAGTTCCTTGAGGTTTCTTGGGAGTTGCAACTCATGTATTGCTTTTACTTTGTCGGGGTTAATGCGGATACCCATCGTAGTGACGACAAATCCCAGAAACTTACCGCTGGACATTCTAAGGAAAGACTTGGTGGGATTCATTTTTAATTGGTGAGTTCGCATGAGGTCGAACATTGTCCTTAGATCTTTGATATGATCGTCTTTGTTACGACTTTTCACAACCAAGTCATCGACATAGCATTCAACAGTTTTTCAGAGGTGTTCTTGAAAAATCTTAGACATTGCTCGTTGATAAGTGGTGCCTGCGTTCTTCAATCCAAAAGGCATGACTGTATAGCAGAAAACGCCGAGAGGTGTCCTGAATGTAGTATGTTTTTCGTCGTTCGGGTACATCTTGATTTGATTGTAACCCGAAAACCCATCCATAAAGGATATTCTCTCAAACCCACACGTGTTAGCGATAATAACATCTGTGATGGGGAGGGGGAAATCATCTTTCGGGCACGCATTATTCAAGTCTCTGAAGTCGATGCATATCCTTATTTTCCCATTTTTCTTAAGGACCGAAACGATATTTGCGAGCCAATCCGGATGTTGCTCTTCCCAGATAAAACCAGAATCGATTAATTTTTTGACTTCTTCTTCAATCGCTTCCATGATTTGCGGGCGAAATTGTCTTTGCTGTTGTTTGACAGGTTTTGCATCCGATTTGATGTTAAGACGGTGGACTGCCACGTTCGGATCAAACCCTGGCATATCTTCATAATTCCAAACAAAAACATCTATGAATTCCTTGATGAGGGAGATTAACTCCTCTTTTTCATCCGGTGGAAGACTATCACTTACGAATATTGGCTTTGGATTCGCTTCATCACCCATATTTACCTGGACCACTTTATCTTCGGTAGGAGGTTCTCTTTGCTCGAATCGGTCTCCATACTGAATATTCAGATGATGAATCCATGGGTCCTCCCACGTTGGCAACTGATCATCTTCTTGCATTGTAGAAGGATCGACCGTGATCATATTCGACATTAGTCCTTTGAATACTCCTCCAAGGCTGACATCTGAGTACCAATTAGAAGAGTCGGAAGAATACCCATCTTGATTTGCTAAGTGGTCGATGACTTGCCAGCAACATTCATCATTAGAGGCATAGCCCAGCCCCTTTTATGGCCATAATAGTTATCGGGTTTTTCTTTCGGTACATAGGCCATACGAGGTAGAACTTGGGGGCCTCGACCAAAACAAAGACCTTCTTCGAGCGTAAAATTGTATCCCATTTTTTCATTAGATCACGCGTCTGTTGACTATATCTGGATAAATGAAGGCCAGATCTCTCATCATCTTTATCTTCCTTTAAAAAGGGATACGATGGCGGAGATACTTCCCCTTTGCCGAAAACTAACTCCTTCTCACCCCCGGCTTTAGCAGGAATGACAAAGGTTGTTCCAAACGAGTTCTGAATGCGCTTTTTCATGAAACAAGACGACTGAAGCGGTATGTGTATGCCGGGATTATCGTACAATCCCTGCGTTACATTAGTCAAACACGGTAAGTACTCTAAATTGCTATTTATTACTTCTTCGGCAAGTTGCCAGTTACAACTACCGTCTGACGATTCACCATTGTCAAGACCGATTACAAAGGGTATAGTATCGTTCAGTACAAAACCACCATTGTAATCAAGTACAGCTTCGGTGTCGGCTTCTTCCCCACTATCCATGCCTTGAGCCGATGATTCAGTATCGGATTCAGCACCGTAAAGGAGGGAGTCGGTAAAGTAGTTTTCCATTCTCTTAAACAGTTGCTTATCCGCGACCACCGTCTTGACTTCGTTATTGGCGTCTATATATTTTAGACACTGATGAAGAGTAGAGGGAACTATAAGATTACCATTGATCCATGGTCAATCCAATAGTAAATTATAGGAAGTTTCCGCATCGATTACGTAGCATGTAACTTCGGACTTTAAATCCCCAAGTTGGCATTTTATTCGGATTTTACCCAAAGGTCTGGATCCATTGGTATTGAGCCCGTATATAATGGTACCTGTGGAAGCCAGCTTGCTCGCTGGGATTCCGAGGTTATACATCAACCAGAGTGGCATGATGCTAATAGCGGAACCTGGATCAACTTGGATCCGGTTAACAACGTTGGAGCCAACGTATCCGATGAAGTATAGAGGCCTATTATGCTTTGAATTCCTCACTTGCATGTCATCCTTATAGTGAACGTAATATAAAGGAATTGCTTGGCCGATAAATTACAAAGCCGAACTGATGATTCTGGTTCTTCGAGGACTGGCTTAACTTGAGTAAGAAATACGTCAGAATCAGCTAAAGCTTCTCGCAAAGCTTCTCTAGTGTCCTTGGAGAGGCGCAATAACTCATATAAAGTTATTCTCGTTGGGATGTTAGCTAGCTGAGCCATAACATCAAAGCGGTAAGGAGTATTTGAACTTCCCGGTTTATCTCTCCCAATCGGACGATTGAACCGAGACTGCTTCAGGTTCTGAGCCTCCTGAGGTTAAGGCTCTTTCTCTTTTTGCTTATTGGCTGATTTTTGTTGGGATTTTCCAGCTGGTGCAGAGGGAGTTGTAACCACCCCCAGTTCGGCCAATGTTTTGGCATTCACGTCAGAGGTTTTGGAGTATTTATAATGATATTCATTCCCACCCGTGGTGACAATAGCCTCTCGTTCATCTTCAGAAAGTGATAAGGTGGGGATACCTTCATCATCCTTTTCAGGAATTGCTGTGGTGGGACAGCAGGTCTTGCCCTTACTTTTTGGAATTCTTTTTAGATGAGGATCCTGCCCATTGGTCATCTTCGAGCAAGTCTGGGTGTACCCAAAGAATTTCACCACTAGGAGTTATGTGTTGTACAAGTCCTTTCTTACGTTGTCCATAAGGATCATCGTTGACAGTCTTCATTTGTACTTTGGATACTCGCTCTGGCTAAAACCATGCCAGAGGGACAGAGCTAAAGCTAATAGAAACCGCATTCGTGCCCACTTCTTCTCTTTAGGCTGCTTCGGAGTAATGATTCCAACATTGATCAAGGCCTAAATCTTGTCCTTGAGAGCATAGCATGTATTCGTGGGATGATGGACTGTTCTGTGGAATGCGCAATATCACGGATCTGTAGTTTTCTTAGCTCCCTCATGATCAGTGATTGGAGGTAACTTAATTTTGGCTCAGAAGTTTCTGTTTCCTTGGAGGTCGTTATTGCCATTGAGGCGTTTGTTGCTTTGGCGCTTGTTGTTGCGGCTGCTGTTGGGGTTGTAATTCAAATGTTTGATTTGCATCCACTACGTTTGCCTGCCCCTTCCCTTTACCATGGGGGGTAAAGTTCTGTTTCTGGGTATTGTTTGCTGGTTGCCCCCTTTCAGCTTTCTTCCTTTTGAGGAAGCGTTCAGCCTGCTCTCCTCACACTTTCAACTCCTTCCATGTTTTAGACGGCGCAGTGCCCATAGCTTCTAACACGTCTAAAGAAAGGTTGTTGTGGCATGTTTGGAGGATGAATTCCTCCGTGACCGGATCTCGGCAATTCATTGCCTTGTTCTGGAAGCGCTTAACAAAGTTCACAACGAGCTCTCCATCTTTCTATTTCTCTTCAAAGAGTGTTCCTATCGACACTTCAGTGTCATCGTCAAAGAAATTAGCGAGAAACATGCCTTCCATGTCGTCCCAGCTATAGATACTCGCCGATTTAAGATGGCGGTACTAATCAAAGGTAGCTGCACGAAGGGTTCCTACGAACAATCGTACTATCAGAGGTTCATTGCCAGAAATGATCCCAGGTGGGACTTGAAATAAATCAAGTGTTGAGTAGGGGAACCCCTTCCATCAAACAGTGCGAAGTTAATCAAATTGAACTTCGCTGGGTATGGAATTGTGTCCCACTCTCTCGGGTAAGGACAGGGAATGCCAGTCTTTTTTACCTCTTGAGCAGACATCAAAGCATTGATTTTGATTTCCAGGTCTTTCATCTTAAGGTCTTCGCCTGCATCTTTCTTCTGGCGATTTTGGAGAGGGATAATCGTACCACCCCCAGTGTTAAGGACATCTTTAGTATTTTTATCCTCAAGTAGAATATCGGTATTGATATTTTCCTCTACCTCTGAGTCTCAATCTATTTGATTGGTAGTCTGGCGACGACTAGATTCACTGCGTTGATTTGATAACTAGTGGAGTTGTTGGGCATGTAAATCTTTAACCCGTTGCACGGCCATAACATCTCGATTTTAAAATCCTCTTTCTGCTTAGCCAAAGCTTCTTGAAGGAGTTGAGCCATCTGCTCAGTAGTGATCATGAATGATTCTCGAGTCCGTTCCGTACTGGACACAGTGGTATCTGAAGCGATCGCAGAGTTAGCGTCTGATGCTTCATCGTCTGAGGACTGCCCTCTCTGAATTCTCCTATAATCTCTAGGCCTGATAGCCCCGGTTTGTAGTCGAGTCAATCGTTGAGATATTTATGGAAAAGGTTCGCGACTGTAGCATCGTGTGGATTTTTCTTTGTCTGTCATGTTAATCGTGACTTCTGAGAATTCACGTTCTTGAATAGCCGGCTTCCTTTTACGGAAACGTCTTGACTTGTGTCTTAGCGATTCTGTAGAAAGTCTTTCAAATACCGAGATCCTTTGCGAGGCAGTCTTAGAGAAGTTACACTCTGATAGTACCGCCTTGATAAGTTTGGTACATGGACAAAAAGAATCCGTTTCCCGGGTATTTCTCTTTCGAGATTTATTCGTACCCCTAGCCTGATAGTACAAGTCGTCGATATGATTATCGGAGTAACCTATCTTGTGCTAGCATAATTCTCCTATTCTAACGTCGTCGTCTTCTAACGAACATAGCTCTCTTTGAGGGTAAAACGCCCTGTCATTATTCTCAAGAGTCGCTCGTTTGAAACCACGCCTTCGTGTGCGTGAGGACCCAACAGGCTCTTGGACTTTAACTCGCAATCCGAGGCGAGTAGGGGAAAAAACTGAATCATTATCATGGATAGAGACTATGAAGGAATTACGTAGGTTTGCTAATGACTTTGGGAAGAAACAGAAGAAAAAATTAGAAAAGGGCTATCCATGGAGAAAAAATGTTAATTTTTTTATTTGCCTTATTGGGAGCAGAATACATGTCGGCGCTTGCTGGATTTAATGCTCATAGAGTAGAATGTGTGTGATAATATAATTGGGACATTATCAGACATTCCTGAAAAGATGAAGGATCATTTCAGAACTCGTTTTGATTTGCAGCATATGGGCATAGGAAGAGATCTACACCCAACCAAGTCAGCTGATGGTCGGCATTTTACATTCGCTAAAGCATGCTTTTCGATGACGATGGAGGAGAAAAAGATATTTTGTGGTGTGTTAAAAAAATGCTAAAATTTCGCATGGTTGTGCATCAAATATCTTAAGGTGTGTCAATGTTAATGAGAAAAAATATCAGGGTATAAGACACACGAGGCTCATTTTCTCATGCAGTATATGCTTTCGGTTGCTCTGAGAAGGACTATGCCTAGTGTGTTTCTATTCCATTAATCAGATTAGGGGCTTTCTTCAAGGGCTTATGTAGCAAAGTTCTTAATTTAAATGATCTTTATAAATTGCAGTCAGAAATTGTGGAGATACTTTATCAACTAGAGAAAATATTTTTACCTAGCTTTTTTGATATTATGGTGCATTTTCTGATTCATGTAGTCCAACAAATTTTGGATTGTGGGCAATTTAACTATTGTTAGATGTATCCGGTAGCTAGAGAGATATATTTGTAGATTAAAGTCATATGTTTGCAATAGAAGTGCTCCTGAAGGTTCCATAGCAGAGGGGTATTTGTCTGAAAAGTCGATAACTTTTTGCTCGTTATATCTACATGATGGTGTGAAAGAAAGATTTAATAGATATACAAGAAAGTATGATGAATTCATTGATGATGATGAGCCATCACCTATTTTTCCAAAGATAGGTCATCCAGTGGGTGGAAAGAGGAAAAGGAAAGGCAAAGCATTTGCATTCGATGATGTAAATTGGGTTAATGCACATAGATATGCTTTATTCAGTTGCGGTAATAGGGAAGTTGGGGAGTATATTAGGTATACTTTATTTATTAAATCTTTATATATTATTTTTGGTATTCTTTAAATTCCACTATATAACATATTATGTTTGTTTCTTATTAATACAGAGAGCACAAACTCTTGATTGAGAATCAATCGAGAAAACGAGGTAGAAGAAGAAAATGGGTCGAAGCTCAAAGGCATACTAAGGATTTTCTTATATGGTTTAAAGACACCGTGGCTGAATCTCAATCAATATCCAAATACATGAAGTTTTTTCGATTGGTCCTAACAATATCGCCAAGAGATATAAAGGATATTATACTAATGGCTATAGTTTCTACATCAAAGCACGTGATGATACATGCAAAACTCAAATAGTGGTGTTTCTTTGTTAAGTGAAGTGGATAGTTATGCAAGCTCTAGGGACCATAATCCTATAACTGCTAAAGTAGGATTCTATGGAGTCATACGAGATATCATTGAACTAGACTACTGGGGCAATTTTAGTGTTATTTTGTTTAAGTGTGATTGGTTTTAGCGTGACACAGATGAATATGGGCTTACTCGTGTAAATTTTAATAACAAATGTTATACAAATGATCCTTTTGTGATGGCAATGCCAAGTGCATCAAGTTTTTTATATGAAAGACCCAGTTGAAGAGGTTAATAAGAATTGGAATTATGTTTTGAAGATTGCAAGTATTGTGTTTGAAGATCTTGGTGTCACTCATAGCGATCAATATTAGGTCGAGAGTCATAACAACGAAATGGATTCGATTGCAAGTATTGATGATGATGCAGATGATATTGGTTGGTGTAGAGATGGTTTGCCGAGATCCATTGTTGACATTCCGCCAAACATGGAGGAGCTAGAAGATAAAAATGAAGAAGAATCAAAAGGTAGAGATCAAGATGAATCAGAAAGTGGAAATCAAGATGAATCAGATTAGGATTGGGTGAAAGATACTCCTTAATTTATATGAAAAAAACTTTTTTTGTACTGAGAATTTGGCACTTTTTTGCAAAAAATATAGTCAAAAGGGTCAAATCCTTCAGCATGCCAGTTTTCTCTCATGCAATTTTGTTGCAATATATTTCTTGAAGATAATGAAAACGTGCTCAATTGAAACCATTCGCAATGGCAACATTTTCAACTGGACATTATTTACATGAATTATACCTTTGAAAGATGATTGACCCAGTACCTCCTATGGTCATAATCTAGGAATATTTTCTACCATTAGGTTCCTTCGTCTGCAAAATGAATAAGATCAACTACAGAAGAACGATATAATTCTGTAACTTCACTTCAAAACCTAATTTAATAGATTCAATTTTGCAAAGTTTTCAAATGCATTTCAATGTAAGCTTTGTTCAGATATCTTCAACTTGAAGTGAATTATAAACTCTAATCTATCTTTTGGACGCACCACAGAGTACAAATTTTTTGATACATGCTATTGCTGACAGATTGCAGTACAGTTATTTTCCATATTTTGAACTTTGCATTTGGTCATTTTCCAATCAAACTAAGTCATGCTTCATTGTCTTACTGTATGGATTTTTCTTGGTCTTTGCTTGTGTATTATTCTTCTCTTAGCTAGTTTTTATTATCTATTTTTCGTGTATCTAGTACTTATGTGATTCTTTTTATTTATTACTAGTTAATCACTTCCCTTTGAGCGATGGAAAGAGTGGGTGATTCTAGATCAAGTTCAAAAGAGAAGAGATCATTTGAGATAAATTCTTTTAAAAATCCTATATTAGTTCATCATGGACATAAACAACTCCTATAGCATATTATATCCTGACATTGCACAATATTGTTGAACCTTGCTCATTTAAACTTTGTTAAATTAAATATATATGGGCTTTACGGGCATCAGATTCTTGAGTGGAAACAAAATCTAGGTTCTTTCTCTGGTAATCGTATCCAAATTATGGTTGATCCCCATTCATTCTCTCTTATCAAATTCTAGATCATTGTCAGGATAAGGTTGATTGCTTTCCTTTTCTATTGATTGTAAACAATGCACTAAGAAATATGGTTAATTTTTTCGTAAGAGAACAACTTCTGTTAGAACACCTGTTGTGAAGCGTTCAGAGCCCTGACCATTCCTTGGCTTCACTTCTTACAAAATAAATGTTCTGAGAAGATTTGTATTCCTCTAATAAATTCCCTCAGTCTAAGTGAAAGTTGTTCTCTGGTAAATTCCTCTTCACTTCAACCAAAGTAATATAGGCATTTTGTAATTCTCTGGCAAATTCCCCTTCACTTCTACTTAAACAATATTCCTCTGAAACGTCTCTGATTAAGATTTGTTTACCGCTTTCCTTCTTTTATTCTTACTATTTTGTTTTGAAATGTCTCTGATTCAAATGTAGACAGGTGAACATGCCCGCAGCTAAGGGGGTAGTAGGTGACGTTTGTAGGAAAATTTGTAATAAGAAAATTGAAAGAATTGAATTTGATTTTATTCCCTCTAACTATTTAGAAAAAGAATGTTTACAACTCTCTCAATATCGATTACAATTTGAATTCCGATTACAAAAGAGAAGAAGATCGATGGAGATCCTCCCCATTGTTTAAAACTAGGTTCTTCACGGTAGCGATGGAATGCTTCCCTCGAATGCTCGCGTCGAGTTTGCTTTCCGTTGACGATCCGTACCTCTCCCTTTACGGGAACGATTGAAGGAACTCTTAACGAGTTTTAAGAACTCAAAATGAGTTCAAACTCCTGCAAAGAGTTGTTTGAACCGTAAATCAGTTAATAACCAAGTATCAAAACTCCCACAGATTTTCTATTGCTGAAGAAAGCTTCAAGATCTTTTCTGATCTCTAGATCTGAAAATATTTAAAGATCCCAAGATCCGAACTAAACTGATTTTTTAGTTTTTTATAGGGGATTAAGGGGTGTAACTGCCCCCTTAATTCGCTCTTAGTGGGGCTGAATTGGGTGTAACTGCCCCCTTAATCCGCTCCTAAGTAGGGTGGAAATCTCTAAAATCGTGGGGAGAAAACAGTTTCTAGAACGATTCAACTCGTGTTTGAACGAGTTAAACGCAGGTCCTGTATTCTGGAATAAAATCTACATTTGAATGTAGTGTTTGCAAGATGCGTTAGGCAGCATATGGAAACTGTGTTGGTAGCAGTTAGAAGCTACGTTGGTAGCGTTTAAGGGCTGCATTTGTAGTGTCTGGGAGCTGCATTTGCGGCTGGATTTGTACTACGTTTGGAACCTGAAGACACACAAATTGTGTTGCTTTGACTTTGGAACGCAGCCGCAAGCTTTGCGTTTTGAGCTGAGAATGCGACCACGAGCTCTGCGTTTGGAGCTTGAGATGGGTCTGACCCTTGCATTCCGATTTTGAAACATAGGGAGGACCTTTGTGTTCTAATTTATAGTCTCTTTTGCTAGAGCATTGAAAAGATCATCATCTTGTAATCTTCATCTTGGCTCCTTGATGTATGAGAGTCATTAAATTGTAACTCCCGATATTGATTGTGAAGGCTATTAAATTAGAGCTTTTATCAGTTGTTGTGAAGATCGTCATATTGTAACTTTTATCGATCTACGTGAAAGTCTTTAAATTATAGTCTTCTGAAAGCCGTCAAATTATAACTTTTATTATCAGTGTTTGATGGGATTAGCTATCTGCAGTGATTTTTAGACAGCCTACAGGTGATAGTTAGACAAGAACATGTTCATTAAAGGAGTTGCAGCATAAAAGGATTTGTGCAGTCCATTCAAGTCAAATATGTGATAAAATGCTTCTTATTCCTATCATCCTTCAATATAAGACAATCCATTTAAAGTCCATGCATTACTTATTTTGTAGGTCATGAACAAACCACTTGAAAAGAAGCATAAAAGATCTTTTATCCTCCTCTACATGAGACAAATCTTACAAGGATGAATCAATCCAAAGCCTACAGCCAACAGCTTGATGGAAGCAATGCACCAAGGATGAAAATAAAGCAAAAATCATAGTCTCATAGCCAACAACAGGTTACAAGCAAGTCACAAAAGCAAGTTCAGAGTATAGATGTGCACTTGACAAAGACTAAATCATTATAGGGACATAAGGTCCAAGAGAAGCAAAGGCGTAAGACAAAACATCTTGGAAAGAATCATATGCAAGTGAAGACTCGATCAGGAAGGGCACGAAAAGATCCTCAAAAACTCGATAAGAACAAATTAATGGAGAAAGAGAAAGAGTTAGAGAATAATGGATCAGAAAATGGAGATTATGAGGAAAATTTTATGGAGTCTGGGGATAAGGTGATAAGCGAAGATGAAGAGAGAGAGGTCAATGTAGATGAGGAGATTAGAGAAGATGAATAGAGAGATGTCGACGAAGACGAAGATAAAGACGAAAAAATGGAGGTACAACAGCCCAAAAATCATAGAGGGCCAACTAAGTGTTTAAAAGTACATGAATGAGGCATAGAGGCACGTCTAGTTGTAATTTTAGACAAATTTGGGGTACCTATTGGACCGACAGATAATATATTAAACGAGTTTAGTAGTTTTTTAGGTACCCATGGAAGAAATCCAAGATGAACACCACTAGATAAGAATTGGCATGATATTGGGAAAAAAAGACAAAGATAGTTTGTGGGAATATGTGAAGGTATGATATAGCACAAAAAAATATTTGTGTAATGACAAGGTAGATTTTAACTTGTATATTGTTATGTCATTGTAGGAGAAGTATTCAATTGCCGATTTAGGATGAAAATGGACCTTGCAAACAATTAATAGTGCATGGAGGCGGTGGAAGTGCTTGCTGAAACGTTAATGCTTTACTAGTTTGAAAAATGGTGGAGAAAGATGGAAAAAGCACCCCAAGACTGTTCCCAATGGTCAATTTAGAGCTTTACTAAAGATTTGGCATTCTAAAAATGCAAGGGTAAGAATTTAATTTTCTATTAATATCATTGTTTTGTTTCTTTTGACATACTATACCTGTAGGTTCATGTTAGTGATGGCACAGGTTTGTAGATTTATGATGTCGATTTTTTAGTGTTTTCTTCTCCTTCTAGACCTCTTCATCTATATAGTCCCTCTTGCTGCTCTATAGGGGTAGATTTCATTTACTACTATAGTTTCTCTTATTATAATTTACTTATTAGAAGTTCTATGATTATGTAGAAAGCAAGTAAAAAGAATAAGGAAAGTCGAAACAGTCAATCGCTCTTGCACACAGCTGGTTCAAAAAGTTTCATAAGAATTCGTAGAGATATGGTAATCATGATGTTTATCTATGATTTACGATGTAATTATGTATCAATAATAGCTCTCAGTCTCTGTTTTAAGATGTATATGGAGGACTTCATGTGGGGTGCTGAGTCCAGAGAACAAAAGCCCAACCCAAACTTTCGTTTTTTTTAACCGCATCACCATCTATATATACCTAATGACCTAGGGTTTTGAGTTGTGCGGGGAATTAAACGCAGGAGGTAAAAAAATAGAGAGTTGTGGTTTTTCGGCTGCAGGTGAAAAAAACAGAGAGAAAAAGAGGGAGTTTACAAAAGAGAGGTTAATTACTTTTGGGTAAAAATCAGATCTCTTTTCTTTAAGACGAGCTTGTGGATTGTACAAGTTGTCGGTGTTCTCCTCATAGTAGAATCTTCCCTCACCCCTCCCGTGGACGTAGACAAGTTTGTCGAACCACGTAAATCTCGTATATTTATTGTTTTCTGGGTGTTGGTTATTGCTTGTTGGTTCCCTTGACATTTCAGTCCTAGAACTGATGAGAGGAAGAGTGCATATTTCACTTTTTTGAAATATTTCACTTTCTATTCTAGTTTCCTTTGAGAAACAAGAATTTTACTATCTATTATAGTTTTCTTTGAGGAACAAGAATATAGAGATTGGCTTGAGATTTTGTGAAAACAAAAGCCAGGGCTCTCTCTCAGGACATATCACTTTCACGACGTGAGGGCGTGTCTCTGCGCCCGAAATTGGTATCAGAGCTTTTATTCATATTGGAGGTGGTAGAATTTCTAATCTGAGGTGGTGCATGATTTTGTGTTGTGAACACAAGGTGTTTGAATTCCTGAGAGAGGCGGTTTATTAATACAAGCGGAGAATGGCGTCTACCAGTAAAACGGTTAAAGTGGGAAAGTAGGAGATTAAAAAATTCAATGGGAAGAATGATTTTTCTTATTGGAGGATGCAGATGAAGAACTCATTGATTTCGCAGAAATTGCACAAAGTTTTGGTGGGAAAAGAGAAGAAGCACAATGATATGTCTGATGAGGATTGGGAGGAGCTGGATCTGGAAGCACGGGCGTTAATTATCTTCTTCCTTGAAAGGGATGTAGCTTTCTTAGTAGATGGAGAGGAAACGACTACGGGCGTGTGATCGAAGTTAGAAAGCACCTTCTTGACGAAGAGTCTAACGAACCGAATCTATTTAAAATCTAAATTGTATACTTACAAGATGGACGAGGTCTCATCAATCCGGGAATACATCAACAAGTTCGATAGGATAATATCGAATTTGAATGACATCGATGTGATTGTAGAAGACGAGGATCAGGTGCTTCTACTACTTCTATATCTGCCAAAGTCTTATTCAAACCTAGTGCAAACACTAATGCTTGTGGGAGACAATTTGACGATGGATGAGACTAGAACGGTGCTTCTAGCGGATGACCTTCGAAAGATTGCAACCAGTGACATGACTACTGGTGGTAACAAAGAACAAGCGTAGCGATTGTTTGCTAGAGGAAGGAGAAATGAGCGAGGAAAAGGTAAGGAAGGAAAGTCTAGATCTAAATCGAGACCTCTTGCGGGAAGAGCGTGCTTCAAATGCGGTGAAGTTAGGCATTTCAAGGTCGACTGTCCAAACAAGAGAGTAGGGAGGAAGAAGAACAACAATAAGACTGAGAAGAGAGAAGGCAAGGAAGAAGTGAGCTATGCTTCAGAGGAAGGGAGCGATAAAGAATGCTATGTTATTACGGGTGGCGAAGATATCTCTGGTAAGTGGATACTTGATTCAGATTGCTCTTACCACATGTGTCCAAATAGGAAGTGGTTTACAACTTATAGAAGCATTGATGGTGGAACCATATTGATAGGAAATAACCATGCTTGTAAAACGGTGGGGCTCGGTGATATAAAAATCAAGATGCATGATGGAGTGGTCAGAACCCTAACGGACGTGCAACATGTTCCTGACTTGCGGAAGAATCTTATCTCAGTGGGTGCATTAGACTCCGGTGGCTGCAAGATTGTTACAGAGAACGGAGTGAAGAAGGTTGTTCGAGATTCCCTAACAGTGATGAAGGGTGTTCGTCACGGTAATCTATATACTCTCTCGGGTACGACGGTGATAGGAGATGCAGCAGTTAGAACTGATAGAAGTGGTGGAGACCCATGTGAGCACACACGATTATGGCATAAGCGGCTTGGGCACATATCAGAGAAGGGTCTAGTTCTGCTTGGTAAGAAGGGTTTGCTGAAGAATCTGAAGAAACCTTGCATAGTTTTTTGTGAGGATTGTGTGTATGGAAAGGCGCACAGGGTCCAGTTCTTGAAAAGCAATCACAAGAGTAGAGGTATACTAGATTATGTTCACACGGATGTTTGGGGTCCGGCTCAGATAACTTCCAAGGGTGGTTCCAGATATTTTATCTCGTTCATAGATGATCATTCGAGGTATGCTTGGATTTATTTTCTTAAGCACAAGAATGAGGTATTCGAGATATTAAAGAAGTGGAAAGCAATGGTTGAGAATAGGACGGCAAGAAATTGAAGGCACTGAGATCTGAGAATGGTACAGAGTATACAGATGGTGCTTTTAAGAAGTTCTGTGATCAGGAGGGCATTGTTCGACACTAGACAGTCAGGTCAACACCACAGCAGAACGGGATCGCGGAGAGACTGAACCAAACATTGCAGGAGAAGGCAATGAGTATGCGATCTTATGCTGGATTGGGCAACAAATAGTGGGCAGAAGCGGTGGCTACAGCATGTTACATTGTGAACCATTCACCACATTCGATATTGGATGGTGATACACCCTATAGGGTGTGGTCAGGGGAGCATGCAGATTATGAGAGGCTCAGAATTTTTAGATGTACCGCCTATTATCACGTCAATGAGGGAAAGCTTGATGCGAGGGCCAAGAAGGTAATTTTCTTTAGGTATGCAAAAGATGTAAAAGGCTATCGCCTTTGGTGTACAGAAGATTTAAAGTTCGTGATTAGCAAGGATGTTGAAAGTACCCTAATGCCACTAGGAAAGAACCCGAGAGGGGGGTGAATAGGGTTTATGCTAATCTAACCCAATTTATGCCAAATTAAAACTAATTAACAATATATCCTAGCAAGAATGATATATTACAAATATATGTGCAAGAATATACAAGTAACACAAGGGTAAACAAACTACTAAAGTGATAGGGCAATATAAACAACATGCAATTGACAAAGGCGATATAAGAGATAAGCACGAATATAAAGGAACGCTAATAACAAACGTAAACAAACGATATGATCATGGAGTTCGGTCCCCACAACCTACATATCTGCTCCTCACCTCAAGGAGATCTTCACTATCACAACCGGGTTTTCTACGCTCACGCGAATAATGTTTACACCTCACACTCGGTTTTCTAGTTCACCGAAAATTTTACAATTCACACTCTTGCAATCACACTTACTACTACCTCAAGTGTTGATCTCTAGCCCGTGTCTCCCTCAAATGTTAGGAATTACAACCTACCTCTAGGTATTACCACCTACCCCACTCCTCTTGGGACGACCTCGTCTCTCATCACACACTCCTCTCGGTGTACAAGTGTATTACAAAGTGTTCAACATAATTAGGCTCACAATACAAATAAATTTATTCTCTACAATGGATGAGAACACAATGTAGGCTCACTCTCTAAGTCACACTCCCCACAACCCAAATTATACTATGTATGAAATACAATAAGCTCAATGATTGTGTGTGTAAACAAAGAGATTAATCAAATCTAAACTCAATATAAAACTAACTTTAATAAAATGATAATCAAATAAATAGATATAAAGCTAGAAAAAGAGTTTAGGGAAACTTCTCTATGGATCAAGAGAGAGAGGGAGAAGAGTTGAATGCTCAAACACAATTGATGATCTTCCTCAAGCTCTTGTGAAAATTTCTTCACAAACCAAACCCTTAAACAAACTTAAAATAAACTTAAACTCTTTTAAAACTTGTTTAAAACTTTTCTTCTTGTTGAATAAAATAGAGGGTATGTGGGGGTATTTATAGGAACCCCAAAGCCAAGAGAAACCAAGGCAAAAAGAGCAAAAATCCAAATCTGTAACAAGCTAAAAAAACTAGCTGTTACAGCATCAGTTGACTAACGGCTTTCATCATTCGACTAATAAGCTGACCGTTAGAGGCATTTTCCAGCTCATCAGTCGACTGGTCAGTCGACCAAAATAAAACAGAAACTTTTTGTTATTCCAGACGTTTTCTTCAGTTGACTGAACATATTCATCAGTCGACTGATAACACTGTATCAGCCTGATTTGAATAGTAAAACTGATTTTTAAAGTGTCTTTAAAAATAGCAAATAAATTCTAAAAAATATAAAACTTTAGGAAATCATTGTAAACATGTAAATAAACATGTTACAAAAAGAATTTTTAGAATTGCACTTTTCAATAGTGAAAACTCATCATTTTTAAAATATGTCCAAAAATATGAAAACTAAACATACATGTTTTTATCATTTGACATAAACACAATATTGAAACTTTTGTAAAATGATTTTATAGACTTAATGAATTAATATAAACTGATATTAAAGTCTATAAACTAATAAAACAAGAACATAATATTTTTTCAAATACAATAGAATATGAAACATATAAAAGTATATATGAAGATATATATTATTTCATATCTATCTAGCTAAACTAAAATATATATGTATATATATATAACTATATATATACAAAAATCAAAACATGCATGTGTGTATATAATTGAGCTTAAAGTATTAACACACATAATATAAAACCTAAACTAAATTACCCAATCTTGATGAAGGTCTTCAATAAGCTCGACTTGGTAAACTTGCGGATGAAGCTTGAACTTGGATCTTCAACTTGAATTGCAATGCTTCAACCACTATTCCGCCAGCCTCCATTGGATATGATCATGAATGCTCGATTCCATCCATCCTCCAACATATTATTTGCCTAGAATAAATATAAAACACAAACACTAGACAAACAACATTAGATGTAAATTATTTGTAAATCATCATCAAAACAAAAGGACCCTACAATCTTCCCCTTTTTGATGACGACAAACAATTTACATAAATAGATATACATGATATAATATAAATATATAAATTATAATTATTATGTATAAAAACAAAGGCAATAGATACTCATAATATTTTTCCCCCTTTGACAACATCAAAAAGGGGAAAACAAAAAAATGAAGAGAACGAAAGCTCCCCCTACAAATAAGCATGGTGAGTATAAAACAAATATAGGGAAAAGCTCCCCCTATCAAAATTCCTTATGGAATATATGCAATGAATACTAAGGCATACATATGTGAGCAAATATAGAAATAGAAAAACATGCTAGGTACAACTCACATACAAAAAGACAATGAGAACACATATTGATATGTCATTATGAAATAATGTCTCATTATACAAACATAAAAACCATGTTTAAAAGTAGATTTATGAAATAAAAAGAAAAAGAACATGAGAATCATGCAAAATGTTTTTAAATAAAAATAAATCACTCAAATGAAATCATAAATTATATTAAATCATCTAAAAACATAAAACCAAACCATCATTGATTTTCAAAAAGTAAGAGAGGCAACCATATCAAGCTCTTAAGCTTGTTTCAACCTATATAAACATTTTAGTACCCGGTAAACATGATTTGGGAAATAAACACCCAATAAATCCGGGGAGTTATATAAACACAAACCTCTCATCAAAATAATGTATATATAAAAAAAAGATGTTTGATCAAGAAAGCAAATTTTCTTTGAAAATTTTGATCAAACCATATAAACAATATATTATAAAGCACAAATAGATGATCCATAAGCACTAACACATAAATATCATCATACAAGTGATTTACAATGAATCCAAAAGTGTATACCAAAACAAACTCTTCATAGTTCAAAAATAGATTACAAAACACACAAGAATTATGAACTATGGATTTAAATCATCTTTAAGAACATGAAAACAAAAAAATCAAAAATATTTGTTCTTAAAGATCAAACAAGTTTTGGTACCCAATTACTCTTGGTACCTAAGAGTCTAGGGACATGACCCCTATCATGAAAGCTCAATGTCCTAGGGTTATGAACCTTTTGGGCGCATGTGGTGTACGAACCCGGTCAAAACAAAAATTATGCAAATGACATTTTCGATTGCAATAAGTGCAATGAAAGAGGCCCATTTGATTTGGTTGACCACAAACTTGTGCATGTGGTTCATTTGTAAAAATAGATGGTCTTATAAATTTATTTTGCAAATGAGAAGCATTGTTAAACAAACGTGGTTTATTTGAAAATTTTAGCAAGTTTGAATATTTTCTCAAATCAAAACAAAACTTTGCTAAATGGCCAAATCTACCATAAAAATCACATTTAAACATATTAGCACATTTATGATGAACTTTATGAGTATGAGCATGTGAATGTGTATGTGTACCTGAAGATGAAGCTACATGAGATACACAAGGAGTATTAGCATTCTTAGGTTTGTGTGCATCATAGCTAAATTTAGAAAGGTGGCCTTTTCGGCCGCAGATAGTGCATTTATAAACTTTGTTATATATGTGTGCATAATGAGTGGATGGTTTCAAATTATTTTCACTAGACTTGGCACACATATTCATAAGCTTCTTATGATTGTTAATGCTTGTATTAAGAGTTGAATCTAAGGATGAAATATGATTTTTAACAACTTTCAACTCATCATTAGGCACATTAGCATTAACATTAGAAGTAGAGCAAACATGATTATTCTTAAAAGAATCAAATTCATTCCTAATAGCTACTACTTCTAGCATGGCATCATCTCTTTCATGAGTTAACCTAGCAAAGTTTGAAATTAAATAATTATGATCCAATTTTAATTTATTATTCTTTTCTTTGAGGATCACATTCTCATTTGAAATAGTATCAAACTTAGAAGCTAACAACTCATGATCAGATTTCAAACTAATATGCTTACTTTTTAAATCAACAAAATTATGGTGGAATTTCTTATAGGCATGCATTAATTTTTCATATGCACATGCGAGTTCATCAATAGATTAATCATCTTCGGAATCGGACTCGCTTACCACACTAGGGCTATCGCCTAGTGGTCGTGTGCATGATGCTCTATTTAAACTTGAAGAGGAAGCCTCCAAAGCTTGTCGGATTGCCTCCAAATCCCTTTGATGTGCTTCAATAAATTTCCATAAGGTGTAAGCACTATCAAAATGAACAAACTTGTTAGATATAGATTAATCAAAAGCATTTAGTAAATATTCTAACAAAATATTATTCATTATAAATAATCTTTTATCATTTTTACTCCACTTGGATTTCTCCAAAGTGGGCACAATATAAGCATCTTCAATAACTTTACATAAATTAAAATGTTTAGATCTAACAAATATATTAAATCTAGAACACCATTGATCATAGGGGAAAGCATTGAATTTAGGAGCAATATTTATATCATAGCCTAATCTCATCTCCATAATTATAATTATATACAAGCAAGATAAATACAATCAAAACTAGATTAGCACAAATAATATAACTTGGATCTTTAACTCAAGGTGATTAAACTTTAAATCAAAGAACACCAAGCTCTGATACCAATTGAAAGTACCCTAATACCACTAGGAAGGAACCCTAGAGGGGAGTGAATAAGGCTTATTCTAATCTAATCCGATTTATGCCAAATTAAAACTAATTAACAATATATTCTAGTAAGAATGATATATTGCAAATATATGTGCAAGGATATACAAGTAACACAAGGGTAAACAAACTACTAAAGTGATAGGGTAATATAAACAACACGCAATTGACAAAGGCGATATAAGAGATAAGCACGAATATAAAGGAACGCCAATGACAAACACAAACAAACGATATGATCATGGAGTTCGGTCCCCATGACCTACGTCTCTGCTCCTCACCTCAAGGAGATCTTTACTATCACAACCAGGTTTTCTACGCTCACCCGAATAACGTTTACACCTCACACTCGGTTTTTTAGTTCACCGAAAACTTTACAATTCACACTCTTGCAATCACACTCACTACCACCTTAAGTATTAATATCTAGCTCGTGTCTCCCTCAAGTATTAGGAATTACAACCTATCTCTAGGCATTACCACCTACCTCACTTCTCTTGGGACAACCCCGTCTCTCACCACACACTCCTCTCGGTGTATAAGTGTATTACAAAGTGTTCAACACAATTAGGCTCATAATACAAATAAATTTGTTCTCTATAATGGATGAGAACACAATATAGGCATACTCTCTAAGTCACACTTCCCACAACCCAAATTATACTATGTATGAAATACAATAAGCTCAACGGTTGTGTGTGTAAACAAAGAGATTAATTAAATCTAAACTCAATATAAAACTAGCTTTAATAAAATGATAATCAAACAAATAGATATAAAGAAAAAGAGTTTAGAGAAACTTCTCTATGGATCAAAAGAGAGAGGGAGAAGAGTTGAATGCTCAAACACAATTGATGATCTTCCTCAAGCTCTTGTGAAAATTTCTTTACAAACCAAACCCTTAAACAAACTTAAAACAAACTTCAACTCTTTTAAAACTTGTTTAAAACTTTTCTTCTTGTTGAATAAAACAGAGGGTATGTGGGGGTATTTATAGGAACCCCAAACCCAAGAGAAACCAAGGCAAAAAGACCAAAAATCCAAATATGTAACAGACTAAAAAAACTAGTCATTACAGCATCAGTCGACTGACGGCTTTCATCAGTCGACTGATGAGCTGACCATTAGAGGCGTTTTCTAGCTCATCAGTCGACTGACGGGCCTTATCAGTCGACTGATGACCTCATCAATCGACTAGTCAGTTGACCAAAAAAATAAAAACTTTTTATTATTCCAGTCATTTTCTTCAGTCGACTGAACATATTCATCACTCGACTGATAACATTGTATCAGCCTGATTTGAATAGAAAAACTAATTTTTGAAGTGCCTTTAAAAATAGCAGATAAATTCTAAAAAATGTAAAACTTTGGGAAATCATTGTAAACATATAAATGAATATGTTAAAAAAAGAATTTTTGGAATTGCACTTCTCAATAGTGAAAACTCATTGTTTTTCAAATATGTCCAAAGACATGAAAACTAAACATACATGTTTTTGTCATTTGACATAAACACAATATTAAAAATTTTGTAAATTAATTTTATAGACTTAATAAATTGATATAAATTGATATTAAAGTCTATAAACTAATAAAACAAGAACACAATATTTTTCCAAATACAATAGAATATGAAACATATAAAAGTATATATGAAGATATATATTGTTTCATATCTTTCTAGCTAAACCAAAACATATATGTATATATATAACTATATATATACAAAAACCAAAATGTGTATGTGTGTGTATAATTGAGCTTAAAGTACTAACACACATAATATAAAACCTAAACTAAATTACCCAAGCTTGATGAAGGTCTTCAATAAGCTCGACTTGGTAAACTTGCGGATGAAGCTTAAACTTGGATCTTTAACTTGAATTGCTAGGCTTCAACCACTATTCCACCAACCTCCATTGGATATGATCGTGAATGCTCTATTCCATCCATCCTCTAACATATTGTTTGTAAAACACAAACACTAGACAAACAACATTAGATGTAAATTGTTTGTAAATCATCATCAAAACAAAAGGACCCAACAGATGTTACCTTTGATGAGAAGCCCATGATTGCTAAGCCGCCAAAGGATGATGGTGTTGTGACTGTTGGGACTTCAAAGTTCCAGGTTATTGAGATAGAACCTAAAGACCAACCAGGTTCTTGTCATGTTCAAGTGGGAAATCATGTAGATGATGAGCTTGAGCAGGAGGAGGTTCAGCAAGAGAATACACAATCACTACAACAACTACAGCTCAAGGATAGTTTGGCTTCCACTATGCCAAGGCAAGCATACAAGCAGGTACAGAAGGTGGGGGTTGATCAACCCCTGAAGCACTATGGACAAGTTAATTTGGTGGAATACACACTCTCGGTGGAGGATGATGAGCTGGTCTCCTTCAAGGAAGCTATTCGGGACAAGGATAGTGAGAGTTGATTGGCTACGATGGAGGAGGAGATGGAATCTCTTCGGAAGAACCAAACAAGGGAGGTGGTCCCATTGCCCGTAGGAAGAAAAGCTATTGGTTGTAAATGGGTGTATAAGATAAAAGAAGATCCTTCAGAGCTCGATGGTACAAGGTACAAGGCGAGGCTAGTGGCTAAAGGGTTTGCACAAAGAGAGGGTATGGATTACAATAAGATCTTTTCTCCGGTGGTGAAACACACTTCTATTCGGGTGCTATTGAGTATTATTGCTCATGGTGATCTTGAGCTAGAATAACTCGATGTTAAAACGGTCTTCTTGCACGAAGACTTGGATGAAGAGATCTATATGCATCAACCTGAGGGCTACAAGGTTGAGGACAAGGAGAATCATGTGTGTCGCTCGAGGAAATTACTCTATGGATTGAAGCAGTCTCCTCAGCAATGGTACAAATGATTTGACTCCTTCATGCTGAAGCATGAGTTTTCCCAAAGCGATTATGATTGTTATGTTTACATTCGAAAGCTTCATGGAGGTGATTATATCTATCTTCTTTTGTATGTAGATGACATGCTTATTGCTTCGAAGAGCAGGGTGGAGATAGATAGACTAAAATCTCAACTTGGTAAAGAGTTCGAGATGAAGGACATGGGCGCTGCAAGGAAAATACTAGGTATGGAGATTAGGAGAGAGCAGACGAATCGGCGATTGTTCTTGAGTCAGAAGGGATACATAGAGCGGGTGATCGTAAGGTTCGGGATGCAAAGTGTAAAGTCGGTGGCAACTCCATTGGCTCCACACTTCAGGCTTTTAGGTAAACAATTTCCCACTACAATGGAAGATAAGGCACACATGGAGCGTGTTCCATATGCTAGTGCAGTTGACAGTTTGATGTACGTCATGGTGTGTACACGTTCAGATATTTCACAGGCGGTTAGTGTGGTCAGCAGATTTATGGCAAATCCGGGAAAGGCGTACTGGAAAGCAATGAAATGGGTCATGAGGTACTTAAAGGGTACTGCAGATACGGGTCTATGTTTTGGTAGAGATACATGTCAGATTGATGGGTTTGTTGACTCGGATTATGAGGGCGATCTAGATAGACGGCGATCTACTACTGGTTATGTATTCAGGATACATAGGGCTCCAGTTAGTTTGCGATCGATGTTACAGGCTATAGTAGAACTTTCTACTACAAAGGCCGAGTACATGGTCATGGCGGAGGGAGTGAAGGAAGCATTATGATTGTGGGGTCTTCTAGATGATTTAGGGATTGAGCAGGAGAACGTAAACTTGTGGTGCAGCAGTCAGAGTGCGATTCACTTGGCAAAGAATCAAGTTCATCATGCTCGTACCAAGCATATCGATGTTAGGTATTATTTCGTGTGGGATGTCATAGAGGAAGATGATATTTCTCTCATGAAGGTACACACGAATGAGAATCCAGCAGACATGTTAATCAAGATGGTCACAGTTAGTAAGTTTAAGCATTGTTTGGACTTGCTTCATATCAGCCCGTGTTGATTTGCCCAAGAGGGCATGGCCCTTCGGGGTGGTGATGGGGTGAGGTGAAGACTATGATGGAGAACAAATCATGAACTACGATTAGCTTGATCCCGGTGGAGGGTACGTAAGCAGCCTCGGTAAAGTGGCACAGCTGGTTTGGCCTGGTTTTGGTATTTCAGATCTCTCTGGTGATGTCCGTCTGGTGTTCGTCCAACATTTAAGGTTTATCAAATGATGTATGAGGTGGAGAATTGTAAACAGAGGACTTCATGTGGGGTGCTGAGTCCAGAGGACAAAAGCCCAGCCCAAACTTTCATTTTTTTAACCGCATCACCATCTATATATACCTAATGACCTAGGGTTTTGAGTTGTGCGGGGAATTAAACGCAGGACGTAAAAAAACAGAGAGTTGTGGTTTTTCGGCTGCAGGTGAAAAAAAACAGAGAGAAAAAGAGGGATTTTACAAAAGAGAGGTTAATTACTTTTGGGTAAAAATCAGATCTCTTTTCTTTAAGACGAGCTTATGGATTGTACAAGTCATCGATGTTCTCCTCATAGTAGAATCTCCCCTCACCCCTCCCGTGGACGTAGGCAAGTTTGCCGAATTACGTAAATCTCGTGTATTTATTATTTTCTGGGTGTTGGTTATTACTTGTTGGTTCCCTCGACATTTCAGTCCTAGAACTCATGAGAGGAAGAGTGCATATTTCACTTTGTTAAAATATTTCACTTTCTATTTTAGTTTCCTTTGATAAACAAGAATTTCACTATCTATTCTAGTTTCCTTTGAGGAACAAGAATATAGAGGTTTGATTGAGCTTTAGTGAAAATAAAAGACATGGCACTCTCTCAGGACATATCGCTTTCGCGGCGTGAGGGCGTGTCTATGCACCCGACATAAGACCTGTAACGTTTTTCCACCATTAAACACAATACTTGCTGAATCAGGTTAGACATTAAACAAAATACTTGTTTTAAGATCTGTATCATTAACGTTTTGCCTCAATGATACACACTTTAAGGGAAAACTTGCCTCATTTTCCCTGAGCCTGATAAGATTTGACCTTGATATATATTAGTACTTAATTTTATTTAAGTCTCTAGATTAGAGGTTTTCCAGGGACATGGATTTATAATGAAGTATCCAAGAATGAGCTCAAAGATAATTGGGGGGGGGGGCGGGGGGGCGGGTGGGAAGTAGGGTCCTAAGCAATTTTTATTCTTTCATGGGTATCTGTGTGTAAATTGCTGCGTCCATCTAGTACCACAGTGCACCTTTCTACTCATATACAGAGGAAATATTCGAATAGAAGTAAACGGGAAAATTGCTATTTTTTTAGTTGGACAATGGTATTTCCCTTCACCTGATGTTTCTTGTAAAATTAGAAAAATCTGCATCAAATTAAATCTCCTTCATCCAAATCAGCCATGGACCAAACCTATAGCCAAAATCATGGAAGTGAACAAAAAATCCAGGCATTTATATATAACATGTAATTTTTAAGTAACGGTACCGAACAGACTTAGCCCAAGTTACATATTTTAAGTGTTTTGACATGCAATGAATGGCTAAATGATTGATATGTTGTTTCTTTGTAAGAAAGGGAATTGAACCGACCTCCAACAGATGCAGAAGTGTTTCCAGAGACTCGTAAAAAGAAGAAAAAAACACAACCAGAAAAAACACTTGAAATGATCGATACATTGGAACAACTAACTCAAGAACCAACTGAAGGAGAAAATGTAGATGCATGACATCTTGTCAATAAAAAGAACATCATGGACGTGTGCGTCTTCTGGGACGGATGATCACTTAAAGCATGCTAAAAAGCAATAAGGAGAAGACCATTGATCCATGTGATCAAGTCCCTGAGTCAATTGTTCAAGCAATAACAAAGAAGGTGGTGGCCACTCAACAAGATGAGATGAAGAAACAACAAGAAGCTCAAGCTACAAGTATGATTCAAACATTTGCAGAGATGTTGAGTGAAGTAACTGGACGTCCGGTTAGTCCAAGTATTTGTTGAGAGGTTTAAAGCGCGTGCTAGACTTTCTAAAGAGGCTGCTAGTGTTCTAGATCATGATAGTGCATGCTCTTTGCAAACACGTAAGAGTTAAAGGCAAGTACCTTTTACAAAATTCTACCCAAGATTATCTAGTTATCAGGTAACAATTATAAAAGTAATTATTTGTTGATGAAGGGAAGAGGGAGATCATTATTACCATCATAGTTATCTTCGTAGTATCGCATTCGTGCTTGTCTTTGTTGTCATCGTTTGGCTTAAGAGAAGATCAACAAAAAATAGCTGTGGAAGTATAACACTTCAAATCCACTCCGTGCAATCCTATTGAAATAATCCGACAGTACATATTGTCTTCTGCCATTTTTGCTGCGTGGATAAGAATAGAAAAATTTGTTGGATTTAATCTAATAAATCAATTGTGGGCACATATGATTAATCATTGTGTATTGCTATCTTTTAGGATAACCCACTAAAGTGATCAATTAAGTTGGGTTAATTGGGTATTTAAATAAGTCATGGGGTTATATGTGCAGATACCGGGTTGTAATTGTAATTTGTTGAGGGGCCAAATTGCAAAAGTACAATACCTATAAATAAGGGGTTATGGTCCCTAATCTAGGGTTACTTCTCTAATCTCTTCACCCCATCTACAAGAGAAATTCGGCCAAGAGAGAAACCCTAAGGTTAGAAGATCATCAAAACCCAAATCAAGATTTCTACTATGGATTCAGGTATAAGCTTCCGCTCTTTTGTTTTTTGTTTAATCTCTTTGAATTAATCATGGCTATATGGTTTTAAGATCTCAAGTTTTAGATCTAACGAGTGGTATCAGAGCCTCCTTGATTTGTTCTAAGAGATTAAGATTAAATTTGGGTTTTTTGATCTTAAAAATCCTTGTTTTTGATTGAGATCTGTTCTCGGATGAACAGTATTTTGTTCGGATGAACAGTGTTTTTTGAATAATTTCGGATGAACAGTATTTTGAAAATTTTCGGATGAACAGTAACTGAAAAATCACTGGTGAACAGTAACTTTTGGGAATTTTTTGGATTTTTCTTTGATTTTTTCTTCAATTTTTTCCAAGTCTGGATCTGTTTTGAAAATAAAAATCAAAGATTTTTTTTTTGGTTTGTCGGCGGAGGTTTCAGATTGAAACCCTAAGGCTCGTGCGATTAATCGTGGCGAGGCTTGAAATTTTCAAACGAACTCTGCGTTCGTTCTCAAGTTGAACCCTGCGTTC
>BQKN01062266.1:202729-223732 GCA_022839385.1 Asparagus kiusianus
ATATATATATATATATATATATATATATATATATCATTGCCAATCCGTAGGAAGTCTTAAAGGGGTGAGCTTCCATACGACCCCATTTCTCCCGGTTTTACCCATTCTGAGAAGTTAGGCTTCACGCAACAGATGTGTGAGACCATGGGTGAAGAGGCTCCCGACCCTAAAGTTAGAGGGGATGACGAGGTTCGATTCGACCCATCCACTGTCACTGTTGCAAGAACATCAAGTCTAGGTATATCTAAGCCAATTAATACCTCATTCAGGTGGTAGTTAAGAGAGTTGAGCGATTCAGAATTTGTGCCCCCATTAATCGCTTCCCCGCTTCATTCTCTTTTAGAAAAATTGAAGGGAGAGAGCATGAGCATCGGGGCCGCGGAACCTGTTGTAGCTGATGAAATTCTCACTTGTCATGAATTCCACTTTCCTTCTTTGTACTTAATATTCAAGTTTTTTGTAGACGTCATGATGGAAGAGGCCAGCGTGGAGGAGGCCCTTCATGACATTAATATCAGGGATTTTGACGAGCATTCCCTCGATCAAGTGATGGGTTTCACCGAAGATGATCATAAATTACTTGACGATATATTATCGGAGTAAGCTCATCGTGAAGCCGCAGGACCAACCGCTAAGGCTAGTTCATCTGTAGGTATGAATCTTATCTTGACATTGCTGTTATTCATTTGTCAGCTCTTTCTTAACCACAGGGGTGTTTTGATTGTAGGATTAGCTAATGGAGATGATACGACTATAATTGTTGGGTTTTCGGACCATCCCGAGGGTTTCGGTTTCTTGATGTTAGAAGGGGCCATTATTGAAGCTCAACCATCTGCTCTTCAGCCTTAGGTCACCATTCCCTCGGATCTGAGGGCTACAGAAGTCACCACTATTATAGAGACTAGTCCCAATGCCCCAGTGACGAGACTAACTAATGAGGTCGGTACATTCGTGATTGTTACATCTGCACCAATTCCAGCAGTATATGAAGTTAGGTTAACGGGGCCAAATATAGAGCGCCAAGTTGAAGGATCCTTTGCCGACGTCAGTAAGCTCTATCCCGTGATTTGCCTTGAGATTCTGAACATTGATCTTGCTCTTTGGAATACTGAATTCCCCCCTTTTCCTGCAGAGCTTTCGTCATCTCTATACGGTTCCACTATGACATTGATATCAGATAATGATCCAGATAGGGCTATATTTTACTTAGAACTCCGTAATTTTGCTTTCTTCATGGGTGCGATTATTGACAAAATCCTTCACCAAGGATTTTCCTTTGACCCATTTAGGAGATCTCTCAATCGTCAAGTGAAGGTAATCAAAGATGAAGGATATCCGGACTTGGCGGATTCTATTGCCGCAGACTTGGTCACGATGGAGCATGAGTTTCAAAGATTACAAGAGCTTCGGGCTGCAGGTGCTTCCTCATATGCAGCTGCTCAGATGGAGTCCCGGTTGAAAGCATAGCTCGACATGTGAGCATCTACTGACTTTGTGCTTCAAGCCCAATGAAATCGTGTAACAAATGGAGTCAGTCTTTGCTAGCAAGCTAGAAATCCACCAGGATTTACACTCTTCTCTTGAGTTGGGCGGTGCAAAGATAGCCCAACTTAAACAAGAACTTAAGGCAGCCGAGGAGGCTAGGGCTATCCTGGAACTAGAGATGGTTGGCATGGAACGGGCTTGAGCTTAGGTGCTTGGGAAACTAGAGCTCTCTCGAGAGAAGTTAGCCAAGATAAAGGAAGAGGCTGCACAGACCCTGATTGCCACTGAGGACTCTATCAAAGCTAACTTATAGATCGAACTTGAGCGCGCCTATGCAGAGGAGCTCTCTAGATTAGAATAACAAATTTGTAGTCACAAGCTCCCTCACGATTGATAACACCTTCTCTTGTATCTCTTTTTGATTCAACTTAATTAATAAAAATAAAGTCTTCTATTTAGAGCATTTTTTATTGTTATGATTGTTTATTCCATTTGGAAAAAATAATTACCACACTCATAGGATTTTTAGCAAACCCTCAATCATCAACAGATTTGACGTGCCTTTACCGACTACCGTTTGAATCGGTCTAGCATGTAAATTGTATAAGTCTGTTCCATATGTAACATTATGCTAAAAGAATTAACACTCTTAGACTTAATGTTACGATATTGAATATGTAGACTTCATCATTTTCACGAGAATGTACCACCCGACAGCATGTGTTATATGCAAACTTATCTCTAATTAGGGATCAAGATAAAGTCTCCCATGCGTGAAAGGCATGGATTTCGCTATTGAAAAGTTATGTCTTCTCTTGGGGCAAAGATGAACCTTGTGTTTTGTCTTCTCTTGGGGCAAAGATGAACCCTGCGATGGAGAGGAAGAAATTTATTTTCTATCTCCTGCTTTAAAAGAAACTCAAAGTGAGATCACCACTTTGAGAATCTAAAAGGTGAAACTAAAAGTGTGATCTCCACTCCGAGAATCAAAGAGATTCGGATAACCCTAATTGTCGGAAGCTTTGATTACCCAATATGAAGGTGAATTTCTCATTTATCGAGATGAAATTCTAACTTTTTTTCTAACTGTAGGAAGGTTTGATCAAAGGGGAGTTTTCAGATAACCCTAACTATCTGAAGCTTTGATCGCTCAATTTAGGTGGAGACCTCTCGTTTATCGAAAGAAAACTCCGGTTTTGGCCCTAACTGTATGAAGGTTTGACCAAATAGGGGTTTGAGACGATCCTAACTGTAGAAAGATTTGATTGCTTGATTTGAAAGTGGACCTCGTGTTCATGGAAGGAATCGAGAGGAGATTTTGGCTTTGGTCCTAATTGTAGGAAGGTTTGACCGAATGAAAGTTTGAGACGACCCTAACTGTAGGAAGGTTTGATCGCTCGATTTGAAAGGAAATCTCTTTTTTATGAAAGGAATAAAGAGGGGGTTTTGGTTCTAACTATAGGAAGGTTTGACTGCTCAATTTGAAAAAGGACCTCTTATTCATCAAAGGAATCGAGATTAGATTTTGGTTTTGGTCCTAACTGTAGGAATGTTTGACCACTCGATTTGAAAATAGACCTCTTGTTCATAGAAGAAATCGAGAGGGGATTTTGATTTTGGCCCTAACTGTCAGAAAGTTTAACCAAATGGGAGTGGGGTAGTACAAATAACAGTGGGAGTGTTGATTTGCACAAATAACTTTGTCAATATAGTGGGAGCTTCTAGTTTCAAGTTGTGAGAAATTAACACGAAGGGGGTTTGATAATCGCTATGGATCGACAAGTTAAAATTTCAAGCACCATGTCAGGGTCTTAACCGTAGGAATGTTAAGTGCTTAGACACAGTAGGAAGTCAGATGGATTTAACCATGAAGAATTTTGGTGGACCTATAGTCAATTAATTTGATCAGTGAGGGATTTTGTGATGAAAGATTGTAAATGATCGAACACCAGTAGGAGTTTTGTAATGGAAGATTGATCAAACGAAATGAGTGAATCTCATCTTGACAAAAGAGTGCTTGAAAAGTCACGGTGGAGATTGATGAAATTAATCCTGGCTATTGAAACCAACCAAGGATTGTGAATGAAGGCAAGAAGGTATTTTTTTGTCTTTCTCTTCACAAAAGAATCCTAGTTAATAGGAAGATGTCGATAACCAAGGAGGGTTTTGGCAACTTGTTCCTAAGTGGATTAGGCAGATGGGAGGTGCTTCATCCTTAAAGGAATTTAAAGTCACAGTGGGATGGTTTTTTATCATCTTGGTAATAATTAAATCTCCACAATGGGGTAATCTTAATCGTTTTTATAATGATTAAGAATGAATTATTCAGATGGTTAGTTTTCATATTGAATAATCTTTTGATCTTTGGTTATCCTTAAGAATACAATGTGTAGTATTCTCCATGAAATTCCCGTTGGGGGTAACACTATACAACAACTTAAGTTAGGCGTGTTAAATAGGTTATCCTGAGTGTACTAGGGATAGTACTTCTTTAGAAACTTCTCATTAATTAGCATCGTAATTTTGTCACCGTCTTGGGTGACTAACTGATATGCATCATTCGAGTAGATTGTCTCTACCACGAACGTCCCTTTCCATTTGGGTTAGAATTTGTCTTTCTTCTTGGAATTAAGTATTATTTGTCGTTGGACGGCAAGAACCAAGTCTCCTTCCTTAAAGCTCCGCTGTCAGACTTTCTTGTCAAAGGCCCTGAAGATTTTGGCTTGGTAAAACATGATTTGTTTCTAAGCTTCCAGTTGTTTCTCATCTAACATCTTGAGTTTTTCGAGACGTTTCTAATATCGCTCCTCCATTGTCATCCCTATTGTGAGAACAATATGGAGGGATGGAATTTGAATCTCCAATAGAAAGACAGCTTCACATCCGTATACCAAGGAGTATAGGGTTGCTCCGGTAGGCGTACGAACTGTGGTGCGATAGGCCCAAAGAGCCTCACCCAGTTTATCGTCCTAATCTCACTTGTTGGTTCTTATGAGTTTCAACAGGAACTTAATAATGGTCTTGTTGAAAACCTCAGCTAAACTACTAGCAGTAGGATTGTAGATGGTTGACGAGATGTTTTAAATTCTAAACTTTTTGTAGAATTTGAGGAAGGTGTTACTGACAAATTGAGGATGTTGTCATGCACGATTCGCCTTGGAACACCGTATTGGTAGATAATATAGTGTTTGATAAATTTGACGGCGTCACTCATCTTTACTTCTTTAAACAGAATTGCTTTTGCCCACTTAGAGAAGTAGTCGGTTGTTGCCAAAATAAAATGGTCACATTTGGCCAACGGAGGGAAGATAAGACCAACAACGTCCATTCCTCATGTTTCGAATGGCCATCATGTTGTCGAAGGATACAAATGCTCTAGGGGTTGATGTGTGTAATTGGCATGTATCTGATACGCATGGCATGGTCGAGGATACGTGATTGCATCTTTGACCATGGTCGACCAGTAATATCCCATTCTTCTGAGATGATCGCATAATTTGGGACCAGGATGGTGTGCACCACAAGTTCCTTCATGCGTATCTTTGAGAGCCTCCTATGCTTCTTTGATCAAAAGATATCGAAGTAGCAAGCCATCATACGCACGGCGATAGAGCGTCTGAGTTATTGCGTTGTAGTAAAATCTCGGTGCTCTTCGCCAGACCGAGTCTCTTTCTTTTATGTCTTCTGGGAATATACCGTACAAGACATAATCAATGATGGGGAAATGCTAGTCTTTAGGTTCAAGTTTGATTATGGCTGTATATGCCTCTTTGATGTCCAAGGCGTTAGTCCGGTATGAAAAGTTGGTGAGTCCTCACGGTGACTAACTGTTCTGTCTCAGGAGGTAGTGCTAAAAATACTGCTAGTGTCACTAGTACATCTTCATAAGCATTTTGGAGGCGCAGGATGTACTCAATAAAGAATTCTTCAAAGGAGTCTGCTATCTCAATAGCTGCTTGGTGGTACGGATCATGTCTTGATTCCTAACCTCATACTCTCCTCAAACTTAGTTGACTATCAGTTGAGAATCACCGAAAGCTTCGAGATACTTGATCCCTAACTCTTTAGTGAAACTGAGTCCAATGAGTAACACGTTGTATTCAGCCATGTTGTTGGAGCACGGCCCGATCAAGGAATAGGCTCAAGGTATAACATGTTTTTTCCGGGAAAACTAGGATAACTCTGAATCCTGCAAAAATCTTGGAACATCTAGGAGTGCTTTACACATTGCTTGCTCATGAAGCACCGTGGAAATAAAATTCCCACACATGTTGATGAGAGGTAGTGTTGACTTCGTGAGTTTCATCCAGCAAATCTTCATATAATTCGGCCATATCCTTTGTAGGATTAACTGCCAGAAGATCACAAATTACTTGTCCTTTGACCGACTTGTATTGTTTGAAGTGAAGGTCGTATTGGGACAAGAGTAAGGCCCATCTTACTAACTACCAATTCATAGAAGTCAGCTGGGTCATGAACACTCGAATTGGATTGGCATTTGAAATAACGTATATCATCTGTCCAACCAGGTAGTGTCTCATTTTTTGAATTGTGAATACCAGGGCAAGGCACTCTTTCTTGATCATTGGATATCGAGATTCAGAGCCTACCAAAGTCTGACTCAGGTAATAAATTGTCTCCTCATGACCATTGTCATTGTCTTGTGCAAGTAGAGCACTTAACAAGTAATTTGTCACTTTGACATAAATTAGGAATGGTTTGTCTAACTTCGGTGTAACAAGAACATGAGGATTTGATAGATATGCCTTGATATCTTCAAATACCTTCTGACAAGCATCATCCCAAATAAATGATACGCCCTTCTTCATGAGCTTGGAGAATGGTTGACACTTTCCGGAGAGATTCGAGATGAATCAGCGGATGTAGGTCAACCGTCCTTTTAATCCTCTGAGTTCCTTAAGGTTTCTCAAAGGTTGCAATTCATGGATCGCTTTTGCTTTATCAGGATAATGTAGATACCCTTCATGGTGACGACGAATCTGAGGAATTTACCACTGGACATTCCCAGAAAAGACTTGATAGGGTTCATCTTCAATTGGTGAATCCGCATGAGATCGAACATTGTTCTCAAGTCTTTGATATGGTCACTTTTGCTGTGGTTTTTCACGACCAAGTCATTGACATAACATTCGACGGTCTTCCGGATATGTTCCTAAAAAATCTTTAACATGGCTCGTTGTTATGTAGCACCAACATTCTTTAAGCCGAAGGTCATGACTGTGTAACAAAAGATACCGAGTGGCGTCCTGAATGAAGTGTTCTTTTTATCGTCCGGGTACATCTTGATTTGATTGTAACCCGAAAATCCATCCATGAATGATATTCTCTCAAATCCGTACGTGTTACCGATGATGACGTACGTGATAGGATGAGAGAAGGCATCTTTTAGGTAGTCGATGTTCAAATCTCTAAAGTCGATGCAGATTCTAATTTTCTCATTCTTTTTAAGGAATGAGACAATATTTGCTAACTAATCGGTATGTTGTTCCTCCCTAATGAATCCTAAGTCAATCATCTTTTTAACTTTAGTTTCAATTGCCTCCATAATCTGTGGACGAAACCATCTTTGTTGTTACTTAATGGGTTTAGCATCTGGTTTGATGTTGAGGCGATGCATCACCACATTTGGATCTAGCTCTGGCATGTCTTCATAATTCCATGCAAAGACGTTGATGTACTCCCAGATGAGAGCGATAACTTTTCCTTCTCTTCCGGTGGGAGAGTATCGCTGATGAATATAGGCTTAGGATTTACCTCATCGCCCATATTGACTTTGACTACTTTGTCCTTGGTAAGAGGTTCTCTTTGCTCGAATCTGTCACCGTATTGGATGTTCAAGTGGTGGATCCAAGGATCTTCCCAAGTTGGCAACTGATCATCTCCCTCCATCGTTGCAGGATCAATTGTAGCCATATTTGACACTAGGTCTTTGAATACTTCTCCGAGGCTAACATCAGAGTCCCAATCCGAAGAGTCCGACGAGTGTCCATCTCTGTTCGGGTTGGATGATTGATCATTGACCTACCAGCAACATTCGTCATCAGATGAAGAGACGAAGCCTAGACCTCTTCTATGTCTGTAATAGTTGTCAGGCTTTCCTTTTGGCACATAAGCAGGCCGGGGAGGGACTCGAGGACCTCGACCAAAGCAAAGGCCTTCTTCAAGCACGAAGTTGTATCCCCATTTCCTCATGTAGTTACGCGATTGTGAACTATATCTGAATAAATGGTGACCAGGTCTCTTATCATCGCTGTCATTCTCCACAAAGGGATTTGGTGGTGGACACAACTCTCCTTTACCCAAGACTATCTCCTTTCCACCCCCTGCCTTGGTAGGAAGGACAAGAGTTGCTCCGAAGTAGTATTGGACATACTTCCTTGTCATGCAAGATGATCGAAGTGGCATGTGTATGTTAGTGTTATTATACAGCTCCTGCATTACATCATCAAGATACGGCGAGTACTCTAAATCATCATTTATTGCATGATTGATAAGTTGCTAGTTACAACTTCCATCTGATGATTCAACACCGTCAAGATCAATTACAAAGGGTTCAATGTCATTTAATATAAGACCTTCATCGTAATCGAGCCTAGCTTCGGTATCAACTTCCTCTCTATTGTCTATGCCTTGGGCCAATGGTTCAGTATCGGATATCTTCGTCGTCTTTCTCCGGAATTGTCGAGGCGGGGCAACAAGATTTACCCTTGCTCTTGGAGTTTTTTTGTAGAAGAGGATCCTATCCATTGTTTATCATTGAGGAGATTCGGATGGACCCAAAGAACCTCACCATTAGGAGTCGTGTGTAGCACAAGCCCTTTCTGGCATTGTCCATGAGGATCGTTGTTAACGGTCTTCATTTTCACCCTTGACATGGGCTCTGGTTGGAACCATGAAAGAGGGACATAGCCGAAGCTGATAGACACTACGTTCGCACCCACCTTCTTTTCCTTGGGTTGCTTCGTAGTGATGATATTGACATTAATCAATACCTAGATTTTGTCTTTCAGGGCATAACAAGCCATAGTTGGATGATGGACCCTTCTGTGATACGCATAGTATTTTAGGTCTATAGTCCTCTTAGCTTCTTCTTCCTGATCCGTGATCGGCGGCACTTGACCTTGTTGTTCTCTAGGAGATTGTAGGCTGTCTAAAATTTATAAAAGATAGCTGACTCCCCATCAAACACTGATGTTGGAAGTTACAATCTGATGACTTCCAGAAAGCCGCAATTTAAAGAATTCCACATAGATCGATGAAGGTTACAATCTGACGACCTTCACGACAGCTCCAATCAACAATTTCCATAATCAACATCGGGTGTCACAATCTGACGACTCTCACATATCAAAGAGCTAAAGCAAAGATTACAAAACGATGATCTTTACACCGCTCTGACAGAAAGAGACTATAAATCAACGGTCTCTTCAAACTAAGGCGAGGAAGTCCTCCCTGTGTACCATCATCAAAACACAACACCAATGTGAACACAAACATAACTTCATCCGCTACTAACAAGCCTCCTATGTGAGATGATTGATCTTGATGGCTGTGACAACAACATGGCTGATATTAAATTAGCAACTATTAGAGATGCTGATGAGCAGTGTAATGATTTTAGAAAAGCGGAAAGATCTAGAGAACTGTAAGCGAATATTCAGCATGCTGAGAAGCGCACGATCAAGCTATCTTAGTGAAGATTGTGACCTGCAGTTGATAGAGCGTTATTGGGATGCCTCAATTGTCACAAATAGTCTGAATAGGACCTTCTCGATTGGTCATTGGTGTCATCCATATATAAAGACAGAGAAGGCATCTGCAGCTCCAACGCTGCCCAACGCAGCTCCCAACCGCTGCTCAACGCAGCTCCAAACCGCTGCCCAACGCAGCTCCAACACAGCTCCCAACCGTTGCTCAACGCAGTTCCAACGCTGCCTAACGCAGCTCCCAACCGCTGCCCAACGCAGCTCCCAACCGCTGCTCAACGCAACTCCTATCGCTACCCAACGCGGTTTAAACATAACACGAACTGCGTTCACAGCCGCTGAACGCAGTATGAACGCATCATCCAAAAGTGTACGTAGGTCCAGGCCCAGCAACGTACGACTTGCGTTTGACCTGTTCAAACCTGATCTGTCAATCCCAAAACCGCTCTTCACCCACGATCTGGGGAGGTAGTTTGAGTGGGTTGTTACACCCTATTAATGGGGCAACTAAACTCCCATTTAGGCGTGGATTATGGGGGCAGTTACACCCCTAACCCCCCTATAAATATCAACAAACTCAACAGAGTTAGGGATCGGACTAGGAGAGGATCGGATCAGATCGAGGAAGGGATTTTTCTCTAAGATTGGAGTGGATTCTTAGAAGAGTCTGAAGGCAACAATCTTCAACAAACTGAAGATTTTCAGATCTTTGATACTTGGCCTATTAACCAAAATACTTTGGTTTAAACAACTCTTTTTACTAGAGTTTGTCACTCACTCTGAGGTACAACACTCGTGGAGAGTTCTTTAACTATACAAGTCATTTGTTCTAGCAAGTTTAGACGTTTGGATCGTCAATGAGAAGCAAACTCGACGCGAGCATTCGAGGGAAGCATCTCATCGCCACCGTGAAGAACCCAGTTTTAAACAAAGGGGAGAATCAAATTCATTTTCCTCTCTTTTGTAATCAAGAATCCAAATTGTAATTGAGAGTTGAGAGAGTTGTAAACATTCTTTTTCTAAGCAGTTAGAGAGAATAAAAATCAAATACAATTCTTTCCCTATTTTCTTGTTACAAATTTTTCCACAAACAAAAGATGGCGACTCCGGTGGGGACTAGCTTCACTGACGAAGAAGTGGTGGTGCAATCCGACGTCCATCTTGCTGAAACAACTGTTGAAACTCTCGTGGTGGAGTTTGATCAAGCCAAGTACGAGGAAGCTCTCTCCTCTGGATCGCTTAGTCCCAAGGCCAAATGCCACATCTGAAAAGCTTCTGAAGAAATTCAACCCACGGTTGAGAAGCTTAAGAAAGTCCTCTCCTTTGGCCAAAGTCTCAAACTTGCTCTGCAAGTTGAAGATTCAACACCCGTGTTAACACAACGTTTAGTGGGTGGTAAAAGGCCTATGATGGAGGAAAATCCCATCAATGCCAATGACGTTGTGGCCAAGACTCTGAAATAAGCCAAGAAGAACGCCGCTCGAAGACGGAGAAGATCCATCCGAAGAGCACATCTTCGAGAAAACCAATCCTTGGTTCAACGTGAGGAAAGCGCTCTCGAGGACTCACACAAAAACTGTGTTCCTACTCCAGAACGCATACTTCACGGCAATGAGCCTAATTATGAGCCCCGGGTGATACAGCTTAAACGCGACCATCAGCAGTGCGTTGTCCATCCAAAACGCAGTACTGTAAAAGATGAAAACGCACCCTATGGGTGCGTTCAAACAAAACAGGATCCCAGGGGTCTGTTTCATCAATTAAACATAGGCCAAAGCCTGGTAGTTATAAATCACAACGCGACCCTTGCGTTTCGACTCCAGAACACGATGTAGTCCGCCAAGTACAAAGGAGTCAACACGGGCTTAAGATTCATGTCCAACAAGAACCGGTCTCGCCCACTCAAGGACAGGAGGTCTCAGTTCCAACAAAGAGTTACTCTCAAGTCTCTGATTTGCGAGAATTACTCTCTAGGGAAAAACCGATGCAACGAGCAACTCATTCATGTCATTGTGAGGGCTTATTTCAACAGTCCTTTCCAAGTGTTACTGTTGTACACCTGAGCCCCGCAGGTCTGTATTCGATAGGCTATCTGACATCGCAAGACCTACCAAGCGACAACGTCATCAGAACAAGAAGGTTTCTAAAGCTGAATATCCTCAAGTCACTATCAATATGATTGGCAGAGGGAAAGCTTCCACTCCCAATTCTGATGAATCGGAAAGAAGTCATTCCCCGACCGTTCGGGAAATTTGCGACGAATTCGAAGGAGTATATCGACACACCCGGACGCGGACAGGAGCTATTCGCCCGGTTAACTACCAAAGGTTAGCCAAGGGGATTGTTTCTGATGATGAACATTCGGCAATCGCCGAATCTTAATCTTCAAGCTCTGTTGTGGCTCGTGAAGTTTCTGCTTACATGGCAGGAAACCCAGAAGACTTAGCCAAAAAAAGTGGACGAACATCATGTCATGCTTCACGCACAACAGGAAACCCTACTTCAAATAAAGGATATGTTGGCTCAGCTCCTCGCTGAAAAAGGTCAAAAACCAGAATCCTCTCGGAAGACAACTTCTAAAGGAAAACAGAAAGTACTTGAAAATATAGAACATGAGACTCACAATCTGGAGTCTTCTTCCGAAAATGAGAAAGAGGTGGAAAGAGAACTGCATCCCCAGTCAACTAAAGTGGATGAGCTAGAAGTCCGCCTTAATGCAATGGCCAACAGAAGTTAGCTTCGTGAGGAAGGAGTGATACGGCCTTATCCCGCAGAATGGGATACAGCTCCATACCCGCTAAAGTTTAAGGCTCCAACCTTTCAACCGTTTGATTGCACCGGGTCACCGAATCAGCACATCTACTACTTCAAGTCTCAGACTAGAGATGTGGTGGCGAACGACGCCATCTTGACCAGGCTATTCATCGGTACCCTCAAGGGTGTCGCCTTTGAATGGTTTATGAAGCTGCCTGCTGGCTCTATTCATAAATGGGTAGACTTGGAAAGGCTTTTCTTAGCGAGATTCTTCGAAGATGACATGGAAGTCTCAGTCCCTACCCTTCTCGCCACCAAGCAAAAGAAGGGAGAATCTATCAAAGCTTATGTGGAGAGATTCCGCAGCATGGCATTGCGATGCCCCTCAAGTATGACTCAATCAACTTTGGTTGAAACTTGCAGGCACAACTTGCAGACGCAGCTCCTTGCCCAGATGGGAGTGGCAGAATGTCGCTCCTGGAGACAGCTAGTATCACAAGGAGAACAAGCTGAAGAGATTGTCGCTCGGGTCAACGCTGAAGAAGTTGCTCAACCCAATCCCCAACAGCAACACAATCAGAACAATGTGCCACGTTCTAAGGGGAAGGAGACGTTAGCTGCCGATACCGATGCACGCACGTCATCAGGAAAACAAGGCAAAGAACCAAACCAACAAAGAGTACCTAAGCAATACTCGTTCAAAGAGGAGCATGTAGACACTCTATTCTAGCTTCTTCAGAAGAACAATAAATTACAGCTCCCTAAAATCAGAAAGCCAGATGAAGCAGGGAAGGTAGACGACCCTAATTATTGTCGCTATCATAGGTTCTTAGGACATCCTACCAGAAAATGTTATGTGTTCAAGAACATCTTGCAAAATTTGGTGAATGCTAACGTGCTTACCCTGAAGCCGGAGCAGAAGACTGTATCCACTAATTTGATTGCAGTCCAGTTCGGTGACTTCCTCCCTATAACTGCTGCAAATGGTGTCATTCCCATCCCAAAAGGGGAAATGCACCTGAAGAACACCAACGTATACAATCAGAAAGACAGGGGGTTAGTACCTCTCACCATCCCAAAAGGAGAAATAATGTGGGTCCATCCCGACTAAATTAAAGATCAGCAGTGGACAAACACCGCGCATAAGCAGAAAAGAGGCAAAGCTAAATCATCCAACATGATTAGCCCTTCTGTTAATAAGAATAATGACCATCTCGAACCTCTCACTGACTCAGAGGAAGAGAGAATCTTCCTGACAGCAGACCCAGAGGGTAACCCTGGTACTCGGTCGGGAAAATCTTACTTGAGGAACTATGACCAGAATGCTCAAGAAGTTGAAGAACGGCCCCAAGACGCTGGGGGTTCTGTACCAAAAAAGCCGGTCATAAAGGGAAGCAAAAAGAGCTTCGATTCAATAAAAAACTTCACCAGGATCTTGGAGAAACGAGTGCTCCCTTCCAATTCAATGTAATGGCGTAGCTGGCCAATATACCCGCTAGGATCACCCTATATGAGCTCTTGAGATTGTCCAAAACCACCAAAGAAGCTCTAATTGAAGCTTTGAAGAACACGGAGAGCTTTATCACTCAAGTTACTCCAATCCCTAAAGCGTCTGAAGATCGGTCCTGCCTGTAATGCTTGCAAGCAGCAAGAAGTCTATCATGCATATCTTTCACTCGGGAAGATATGCAGGTCAAGCACAAGCATGACAGACCCCTGTATTACACAGGATACATCGGGTCATCAGAGATCAGCCGTGTTCAGGTCGACCCAGGCTCGGCGCTCAGCATCATGCCATACAGAGTTATGCAAGTCTTGGGGATTCCCATGCATCGGTTGAATGCTACTCAAACTACCATCTTCGGGTTCAATGCTAATAGCACTCGGCCTCTGGGAAAGATCAAGCTCAGATGTCAGATTGGAGACCTTAAGTCCGAAGTAACTTGTTACATCATAGATGCGGACACGTCCTACAATCTTTTGCTAGGACGTCCATGGATACATGCAAACCGCATTGTCCCATCTACTCTACATCAAGTCATGAAGTATGTCAATGATGAAGATGAAGTTTGAACCTTGATTGCGGAAAAATACCCTTTCAGAGGAGTAGAAAATTTCCACACAGATTCGGTCTTCTATTCGGAATCACAAGAGAAAGAAGATGTTGACAGCGGCAACGAGGCGGACGTCGAGCCAGACCCCGAAGGAGACTGTCTGTGGGAATTGAACTTTAATGTAATGGGTCCAGTCGAGGACAATAATAATGTATCGAGTGAGGGCGAGTGGTGCATTAATGAAGATTTTATTTTGGCGTACTTGTCTGATGAATCTTTTAAAGTTGAACAAACAGAGAATGATCATAATGCAGGTACAGATCCATGGCACACATTATGTGCAGAAACATCCCTCACATTGCCAATTAAGTCATCCTTCGCTTCAGATGAAGAGATAGAGGATGCACAGAAGACTTTCTTCAAGGTCCCGTCCAAAAGGAAAGGGCAGAGACCGATTCATTTCAGCAAAGTCAAACCCGAACCACTCAAACGGGGAAGTTCCGAAGAAGATGATGGAGTTCCGCAGTTCCATTATCACAAACCTAATTTCGTCCAATTAATGAAACGAATGTGGTACAACTTTAATGAGAAACAAGGTTTAAACTTTGGGAAAGGAAGGCGAACGCCAATTCGAATGTCTCTCACTCCTGAAGGAAAACCACCGGATTATTATCAAAAAACCGGAAGAGGCTTGGGCTATGTCACAACTCCCCCTGCCTCAGAAAACAAAATCAGTAATTATCTACGTCAAGACCATCCATCCGGAACGTCTTCCTGGGAATCTGACGTTAGTGTCGGACCTTTCTTGGAAAGCTTGACTGTGAACATGGTTTCAACTAGTCATTCAGATGAAGATGCAGGGGGTGATGAAGAGTTAATCGAATCGACCAATGACCCTTGGATCAAGCGTCTCAACATCCTGTGGGATATGCGATTCGAACAACGCGAACCGCCTACTGAGGACAAGGTGATCCAGGTCAACATGGGAGATGAACATAATCCTAAACCCATCTTCATAGCTGAAAATTTATCATCATCTGAGAGAGAAGACCTTATATCTCTCATCCGAGAATATATAGACGTCTTTGCTTAGAACTATGAAGACATGCCTGGTCTCGACCCAAAAGTTACCATGCATCATCTCAACATCGATCCGAATGCAAGACTCGTTAAACAGCAACAACGCCGATTTCGTCCAAAAATCATAGAAGCAATTGAGTCTGAAGTTAAAAAACTCATAGACTCAGGCTTTGTCAGAAAAGAACAGCACCCAGACTGGGTAGCCAATATTGTTCCAGTTCCCAAGAAAAATGGTAAAGTCCGAATATGCATCGATTTTCGTGACCTCAACGCAGCTTGTCCGAAAGACGAGTTTCCTCTTCCTATCACCGATGTTATGATTGATAATACCTACGGATACGAAAGGATGTCTTTTATGGATGGATTTTCTGGGTACAATCAAATCAAGATGTATCCTGAAGACGAAAGGCATACTGCATTCAGAACCCCACTGGGGTATATTGCTACACAGTAATGCCCTTCGGCCTGAAGAACGCAGGTGCAACTTACCAACGAGCAATGAACGCCATTTTCCACGAACATCTGCGTAAGAAGATCGAGTGCTACGTTGACGATATAGCAGTAAAAAGCCAACATAAAGACGATCATCTCGCAGACTTGAAAACAATGTTCGATATCATGCGAGCACATCAACTGAAGATGAACCCAACAAAATCATTCCTTGGGGTGTCAAGCGGAAAATTCCTAGGATTTATCGTCACATCCAAGGGAATTTCTCTTGATCCAGAAAAAGTGCGTGCTATCCAAGACATGCCGCCTCCGAAGAGTCTCAAAGAGCTCCGAAGACTACAAGGGAGGTTGGCCTACATTCAAAAATTTATATCAAATCTTTCCAAACGTTGTCAACCCTTCTCTAAACTCATGAAGAAAGGAGTATCCTTTATTTGGGATAAGGATTGCCAAAGGGCATTCGAAGAAATTAAGGAGTATCTTACTCAATCGTCTGTTCTTGTAGCCCCAATATCAGGAAAACCATTCCTGTTGTATGTGAGAGCCATGGAACATTCTCTTGGAGCCTTGTTGGCCCAGAACAACGATCAAGGTCAAGAGCAAGCCATCTACTACCTAAGTAGGACTATGATGGGAGCCGAACACCGATACAATCCAGTTGAAAAAGAATGTCTCGCTTTGGTATTCGCGGTTCAAAAAATGCGATACTACCTAGTTGGACAGACAATTCACATCATCTATAAGGTGAATCCCTTGAGAGTTCTAATGACTAAGCCATCATCTCTAAATTGCCGGCTCGCAAAATGGGCCATTCTCTTGTCACAATATGATATGCAATTCATACCTCAAAAGGCGGTCAAAGGTCAAGCGTTGGTAGACTTTTTGGCTGATCACCCGGTACCCGAGATATCTAAATTGTACGAAGAATTGCCTGACGAAGTCGCCGAAGCTTGTATCACTCGAGAATCTACGCAAGTGTGGAAGTTATTCTTCGACGGTGCATCCAGAGCAAACCCTCATGGAGAAATTACTGCGGGAATAGGAGTGGTGTTCGTCTCCCCAAACGGTCACATTATCCCAAGAAGATTTTCCCTAATCGAACCTTGCACCAACAATGTGGCCGAGTATAATGCTCTGCTACTAGGAATGCAATTCGCCGAAGAACTTAATATTCGACACCTCGAAGCTTACGGTGACTCTCAGCTCATCGTAAATCAAGTCCGAGGGGAATACGAAGTACGTCATGAGGACCTAATCCCGTACTACTTCGCAGTGCTAAAGCAAGCTAAGAAGTTCGAAGGATTATTTATTGAATACATTCAACGAGCTCAGAACGCCTATGCAGACGCCTTGGCATCGTTGGCAACTTCGTTGGCATTACCACCAGGGGCTAAAACAACGATCCCAGTCACAGGGCGTGAGCTATACTGCTCCAAGATTCTTATAGAAGAAAGCTCAAATAAGACAGCAACAGGAGAAGTCTGTACGACCTCGATGGAATTGGAAGCTAGGGATTGGCGGTTTCCGTATATCGACTATGCCATATATGGAATCTTACCTGATGACCCTAAGGAAGCAGCCACTATCAAGCGAAAGGCCCTCCAATTCTATTATAATGCAATTTCTCAAAACATGTACCATAAATCACATGATGGAGTCTTGCTTAGATGCCTCTCTTGGAAAGAAGCAAAAGAGGCCCTGAAGGAAGCTCATGACGGAATGTGTGGAGCTCATCAGCCTGGAGCTAAGTTAGGCGATCGTCTCCGACGAATTGGATATTATTGGCCAAAGATGTTCGCAGATGCAGCAGACTACGCTAAACGTTGTCATGGATGCCAGATTCATGGTGATTTTATCCATCAAGCGTCGGGAAATTTATATCCTACATCTGTATCTTGGCCATTTGAAGTATGGGGTATGGATATCGTGGGTCTAATTTCTCCTCCGACTTCTAAAGGACATCGGTTCATTTTGGCCATGATCGACTATTTCTCCAAATGGGCGGAGGCAATCCCGCTAAAAGAAGTCAAGACGAAGAACGTGGTTAAGTTCATCAAACATCACGTCATCTACCGTTTTAGAGTCCCGAGACGAATAGTTCACGACAACGGAATACAATTCGTTAGTTTTGGGTTTCAGAGATTTTGTGATAGATTCAGAATTCAAAGTGTCGCATCTACGGCGTATTATCCGCCAGCGAATGGCCTTGCAGAAGCCTTCAACAAAACCATTGTGAAACTTCTTAAGAAATTCGTTTCTAAAAGTCGACGTGATTGGGATGAAAGACTCGGCGAATGTTTGTGGGCCTATCGAACAACGGTGAGGACCTCTACAAGAGCTACGCCGTTCTCCTTAGTATACGGCTGTGAAGCTGTACTGCCGCTTGAGATTCAAATCCCTTCTCTGAGGGTCGCAATTACGACGGGACTCACAGAAGAAGAAAAACATCGACGACGTCTACAGGAACTTGAAGCTTTAGACGACAAGCGACTTCAAGCTCAACAGCAGATTGAATTATATCAAGCCCGTATTTCTAAAGCCTACAACAAAAAGGTTAAAGAACGGATTTTCAAGAAAGGCGATTTAGTTTTGGCTAATCGACGACCTATGGTGATGACTCACAAAACCAAAGGGAAGTTTAATCCCAAATGGGAAGGACCTTTTGTGATAGAGACAGTCTATTCCAACGGAGCCTACCGTCTCATCGATAGAAAAGGCGACAGACTTATGATGCCAATTAATGGGAAACTTCTCAAGAAATTTTACCCGTAATCTACAAGTCTCTTGAGTCTAACTGGGGGTTGCTTACTAAATGTTTGTTCGAACAAATTGTTCTCCTACCTTGTATGCCGTCAAGTTAACATTACACCTCTGACGATTTAAGTTATTGAGAATCATTATAATAAAGAAATTTTCCAAAGCCTGCCAGATAGCTATCAGCATAATCTATTTGATGAAAAAGTCCCAACTCGGACCGCGTTCAGCCCTCCTGAACGCAAGTCCTATGGCTACATTCAAAGGTCTACAGCTGCGTTTCAAGTCCCACAGCTGCAAGGCCTGACACTGCGTTCTCACTAACGAACGCACGACATGATCATTTTAGCAACAAAAACTTCCAGAAAATACTCAACAAACTAGAAGGCATCAAGTTTTCCTAAAAAACCAGACTTATAACTACAACCCAAGTCTGGAAGTTGAGTTCGAACCTGTTTGAATGCAAAAACAAAATCAGACGACCTCGATAGGCCTACGTTCAAATCATTCAAACGCAAGGGAATAATTTTCAGAAACTCCCATACCACAAAAGAGACTATATCATTTCAAGAGATGTCCACAGTTCATCACAGGCAAGAGTAATAATTGTTGCGAAAATATCAAAAGTTATTACAAGCCAAAAAGCATTATAAAAGCCTTCAAAGAGAAAAAGACGCGAGGCGAGCCTTAGCCTGAGATATACGCGCAGAATGCTTGGCTCGGACTTCTGCTTCAACCCTCCCCCTCAATTCTTCAGCAATGACAGCAGCAGCACCAGCTCCTGATCGCAAGGCTTGAAGTGCCTCCTCTATCTCAGGCTTCAAGTCAGCACTCTGCAATTTCTCTAAGGTTTCCACAGTACCTGAGAAGAAGTAAACCTTCTCGGCATAGTGATAAGCCCAGCTACGGTTGATACGTTTAAGCGAGCGCATCACCTCCATGAACGAGCTCTGAAATTCTGAAAATGGGGCCTATCCTTGCTCAGAGATGAGGTATGCTTGCCTCACCATGTTCTCCAGGAGCTCCGTGAGGAAGTGCACACACTCGGGGTCTGGGGTAAAAACTTCACCAGGAGGGACCATAGCAAGAGGTGTAATCAGAGGAGCGTTTTCTTAGAGCAATCCTTCTCCCTCATCGTCAGATATGATAATAGGCTCAGAAGCAGAAGACCCACCTTGCAACAAAGCAAACATAAATTCAGTATTTAAACGCAGGAGTCCAGACCTGCGTCAAAATCAATCTGAACGTAAGGAGTCTAGACTCGCGTTGGATCCCAATGAACACAAAACTTCTTCCTGCGTCCAAGATTAAGGGATCAACCCTTTATCTCATCAACAAACACAAAAGTTCTGTTCTATATTCAAGATCAAAGAACATGGGAACATGGTTTTGGAACTTTAAAGTAAGAAGACGAACAGTTCTTATCAATAAACATAGAAATTTCTCCGTGTGTTTAACATTAAGGGTGCGATTCTTCTTTACGACAATGGACACGGGAAGTTATTTCAGGATCCAAAGTCAAGAAGATAAACAGTTTTCATCAAGAGACATGTAAGTTCTTTTCACATTTAAGATTGAAGAGATGAATTATATTCGTCATCATCAACTGGAATCCATCTAAGGAATTGCAATCAAAGAAAAATGCTTAAGCGAAGGAGATAGCGAGGCTTACCTCGATGACCAGGCGTCGGAGGTGTCGGCGACGGTCCGGGGGTTGGTCCGAAAGCATCCTTTGACGGCGGCGTAGGGTGCGCCATCTGTTCGTCTCCACCCGAGTAGGATTTCTTAGGAGCCATGGCTGGAAGACGAAGAGAAACAGTCAAAAACCTAGAAGAAATCTGTTTCTGGGTGCAAGAACGAAGCCTAAACGTTTAAGGCTTTTGACAAGACCAATCGGGTTTATTTATATACCCGCTGTAGACGGTGTAGAGTTCCAAGACTCCTGCCCCAATATGGTCTCTTCGTCATCATTACAATCGCTTGGACTTCTGATAAGACGCGGGACAAGGCCCTGCGTCCAGGGGATAGGCAAGCCAGACCTAAACGCAACAATCCAGAGATGCGTTCGTTCAAAAATACGCAGCCCTGCTTAAGAACATGAACACAGGGGGTACCCCTAGTTCTAGAATTGGATTCTTGGAAAATGTGCTGCTCAAGTTTAGAACTTTTACACAATTTAGAACAAAATAGTTAACAAAACCTTTCCAATGTCAGCATTAAACCTATGATGGGTTTCATTCCTACAAAGTTTGAACTCTATCTTTCTCAAAGTTGCTCCAAACGCAACACTTTTAACTTATCGACTCTCATCAACAGAGTGATAGGTCCTCAAAGTTGCTCCAAACGCAACACTTTTAACTTATCGACTCTCATCAACAGAACGATAGGTCCTTAAAGTTGCTCCAAATGTAACACTTCTTACTTATCGACTCTCGTCAACAGAGCGATAAGTCCTCAAAGTTGCTCCCAATGCAACACTTCTAACTTATCGACTCTCATCAACAGAGAGATAAGTCCTCAAAGTTGCTCCTAACGCAACACTTTTAACTTATCGACTCTCATCAACAGAGCGATAGGTCCTCAAAGTTGCTTCAAACGCAACACTTCTAACTTATCGACTCTCGTCAATAGAGCGATAAGTCCTCAAAGTTGCTCCCAACGCAACACTTCTAACTTATCGACTCTCGTCAACAGAGCGA
>BQKN01062266.1:223742-234790 GCA_022839385.1 Asparagus kiusianus
TCTAACTTATCGACTCTCGTCAACAGAGCGATAAGTCCTCAAAGTTGCTCCAAACGCAACACTTCTAACTTATCGACTCTCATCAACAGAGCGATAAGTCCTCAAAGTTGCTCCCAAAGCAACACTTCTAACTTATCGACTCTCGTCAACAGAGCGATAAGTCCTCAAAGTTGCTCTAAACGCAACACTTCTAACTTAGCGACTCTCGTCAACAGAACGATAGGTCCTCAAAGTTGCTACCAACGCAATACTTCTAACTTATCGACTCTCGTCAACAGAGCGATAAGTCCTCAAAGTTGCTCCAAATGCAACACTTCTAACTTAGCGACTCTCGTTAACAGAACGATAGGTCCTCAAAGTTGCTCCCAACGCAATACTTCTAACTTATCGACTCTTCTCAACAGAGCGATAAGTCCTCAAAGTTGCTCCAAACGCAACACTTCTAACTTATCGACTCTCGTCAATAGAACGATAGGTCCTCAAAGTTGCTCCCAACGCAACACTTCTAACTTATCGGCTCTCATCAACAGAGCGATAAGTCCTCAAAGTTGCTCCAAATGCAACACTTCTAACTTATCGACTCTCGTCAACAGAACGATAGGTCCTCCAAGTTGCTCCAAACGCAACACTTCTAACTTATCAACTCTCGTCAATAGAGCGATAGATCTTCAAAGTTGTCATGTAACATGGCACTTCGAAGATTTATAAATTTCTTCTAATGCTTAAAACAAGAGCATATCGACAATCTATTCAAAGCGGAATTTCATTGTTCCATGTCAGAGAATGATATGCAAGAGAAACGATGAAAAACCAAAACAGCAACACTTTTATTCGAAGAAAAACAAAGCAACTTAAAATAAAAGTTGTTCCTACCAAAAGAACGATACAAAGATAGACTCATCAATTCATCAAACTGAATGAAACAAGCTGAGACTTAATATCGGAAAGCTTCTCTTCGTGATCAGCTCGCACCAGCATTTCAGCCCGTTTCCGAAGCTCGTCCTCACTAGATAGCATGGCAGCTACCTCCTTCTTAGCCTCCTCCGATACGATAATTCACCAGAGAAGTGGCGCTTTTGACATTAAGCTTAGTGACAATAACCTCTTCTCGTTTGAATTGAGCCTTCATCCTAGCCAACTCCACTTCAGCGGCAGCGATCTTCTCTCGTAAATTCTCCAGAGAGGTGTTCGAGAGTGCTAGCTCAGCTTGTTTTTGAGCGTGTAGCTGCTGCAGTTGTTCCACCTCAACCTCTTTCTCAGCTATATGACGTTGAGCGGCTTCATACTTACTGAGTTCTTCGGCTCGAATATCCTCAAAAGTAGATGCAATCTGCGCTTGGATATCAGCGCGACCCAAATCCTCCAAGAATCTGAGTTGTGCCTCTAGGCGTGAGATGGCTTCGGAGCAACGCTGAACAACATCGACGTCGCCTACAAACTTGAGGTTGTTCAAACTATTTGTGAGCATAGGCTTGAAGGTATCAAAAGTATCTCGTCCGGCCAGCACAACCTCAATTACTTTCCTGGTGAGATTTTCTAAATAGTCAAGAGAAATCTTGAGAAAATCCGGTACGTCTGTGGGGCTCAAAACAGCAATAGGGGATGGTACAGAAACTTCTGAAGACGCGAAGCCAAGTAAAAGACCAGCAGGCGATTTCGGTGTAGTGGCCTGAGAAGGAACACCGATATCCATTTGAGATGGGCTCAATTGCAGAGCCATCAGTTCCCCCGTTTTAGATGATCTTGGCACGTCTACAACGTTTGTAGAGGTTAAAGAAATTGTGAATAAAGTCGTTGGCGGGAGGGCCATCGTTGAGGGCTCCAAGCGAGGTGGATCTGACACCTGAGCTGGTGGTAGCGTAAGCTGTTGTGTCGAAGGATGGGTGACAGTACTCGCCTCATGTATCATAGGATCTGTATAGGAAAATTATTTAAGTATACAATAAAGACTGGTCGTAAATCAGAACAAGCAATACTTACCCGTGAGAGGCAAAGGGATGTAGGGCGATGCTTTGTCTGAAGAAGAGGGTGGTCGAATATCTCATTCCCCAAGATCATCATTATCATCACTTAAATTGTCATTATTCTCGTTACTCCCACTTTGGTCCTCGCCACCATCCGTGTCGTCCGTACCGTCGCTATGATCTGTAGGCTCCTCTTCATTCACGGGAGGGAATGTTGGTGGATCTTCAGCGAGAGTAGGTTTTGATATGATGCCAGTGGTAGGGCTAGGCTGTACATCTCTTGCAGGTGGTAATAGCACAGAAGCAGAAGGAGACTTGTCTGCCGCTAAGTCTTGCTAGGCGGCCACCGTAGGCTCTAGGACTGGAGGTCTATCTTCTTCAACAAGATGAGCAGTAGAGGCAGTATCGTGAAGCGTGTCTTTAGGGGCAAACTCCATACCTCCTGCAAATAATTCATCCCCACGTTCTTCTTCATGCAGTGAATAGGCAGAAGAGGCAGGGCCTTCTAAAGCAGGACCAACGCTGGGAAGACCAGGCTGAGGCGAGAGTCCCATAGCAGTTGACTCTTGTTCCTCCTCTTCGGCATGCCATGCTTTCTGAGCATCTGACATAAACTTAGAAGCAGGGGGTTCGAGCGCTAACTTCCGACGAGCTCGTTTGTCATATTTGGCTTCTTCAGCCGCATCTAGTACTCTTTTTCCGGTAGCACTCTTACTCCGAGTCTGGACTCTTGAAGGCTCCACCGCGTGGGCATCTGGCACCCTGACCTCTTCCTGAACTCCTTCCGGCGGTTGCCGCCGTTCAGCTTCTGGTGATTGTTGCCGCTCATCTTCTGTGATTGCCTTTTCATATGTAAAATATTCACTAGCACCCCGGGCACGGAATCTTTTAGCACTCCTCTTGGAAGCGTACCATTTGCGAATGGCCCTCAAACAGGAGGTATTCATGTTGTAAGCTGAAACTTGGGAGGCAGCCTGGTACCACGTGCAAAAACATAAAGAAGTACGAATGTTGGGCATCTTATGCGGTAGTCGGAATTTCGTGCTTGTGCATCCTGCTACCGAGTAGTACCAAGCTCTCGCTCCTTCATATACGTTTCCCGTATACACAAGAGCGGGGTTTGGATTCCCGATGTAAATTTGATCATAGCCAAATTGCCGAGAAAAACGATAAGGCTGATATGGTTCAATAAAACACTTTCTCCCTTGCCGAAAAATGAGATAACCTGGGCGGATATTTATGAGCCTCCAAAAAGCACCTCTACTAAGTGTAGTAAAAGCGTTTCCTCCCGGAGTATCTTGATGAAGTTCTCCATATGCACCACCTTCGAAAGCGGGGAACTTGCAAGCGATCTCGTAATTATGGTCCCGCCTGAATATTTCATGGAACTTAACTTGGTACCAACCGACCCATTGGGCAGTTTCTAATTGTTGAACAAGAGGAGCCGAGGTGTCATTCGACTCAGGAGTCGACATAATCGAAGGGCAGTGCAAAACAAACCAAGATACCAAATAAATATATGGCATTGGCACTCAAGGGGTCGGGGTTTGAATGATGGTCTTCCCATCCGAGTCCAATTTCTTAACAGCGATAAACTCGGAAGACAGTTCCCGCAAGCCACTCTGCAAGCAGCACACCATAGCTGAAAGAAAATTCAAGGGCCGTCCATGAGCCAGAAGAACAGCGGGGTATAGTACCTCTACAGTAATAGCATCCACCGGCCTAGTGGGTACCACACAACGCTTCAACCAAAGAGTCAGAAAACTAGCAAACAAAGCTGTGTCGGAGATTGGGACTTCTGCCTGATAATGGAAGCTCTCGAATGTGGTGAACGCTGGGAAGACATCCTCTTCTACCTCACAAGTATAGTGAGAGGTCGCGTCATTGATGCGTTCAGTGATTTCTTCAAGAGTACTGGCGGCTAAACGAGTCACTTCTGCCTCCTTATCCCACAGATTTCGAAAAAGATACTCCGCCCATTGTCCTTGTTTCACGCCGCCGGCTCTTTTCCCGATAGTTTGTGCACATATCTGGAAATGGCACATTAATTCCCAGTAAGTGTCATAGAGGTCGGGAGCACCATGTTTCAGAATCTCCAATTCCCTATTTCCGAGAACAAACTCCTCTTAAGGCAACTCTCCGAAAGACAATCTAGAGATTTCAAACATCTCGTGAAGAGCGAAACCTAATTCACCAACAGGGGTGAAAAAGGTGCCGGTGTGAGGATTGTAGAATTCCAACATAGCGAAGAGTCCACTGTAATTTGGAGAAATCCCATATCGAGTAGCCATTATTGGAACCCTCAACTCTGAAATTCTCAAAGGTTCTTCTAGTTCCTCCAAGACAAAATTTATCATCCGGGCCCACCAGTCCGTCTCACTAGAATGAACCCATGTGGGAGCCCTGAAATCTTGAGCAGGGAACTCTCCTTTGACAGAAATAAATTTTCTAATGAAAACCTCTGCCAACTTCGCAGGCTCTCCAATAGGATGTTCCTTTTTGAATAAGCCTGGCTTTAAAGCCGTAAAGTTGTTAAAACCAGCCGGATGAGTGCCCCGATGAGTGATGTGCCCAGTAGCAACACCTCCCTAGTCCTGAACGAGGTACAAATTCATCGACCGTGGGATAGAAGCACACTGATAATAAGAGATCAGCCACATCCGTTCTAAATTGGGGAGAAAAAGACGACGATTGTTGACGACTCTCAGCTATTTGTAGTTCCCCTCGGACATACATTTGGGATCCATTTTAACAGAATCCCCGAAGAGGAAGGATGGATTCTTTAAGATCTCACGCTCTGCGGTTTCAAATCTAGCATCCATAACCAAAGACCTGAGGGTCTCAGGGAAAGCTTGGGTAATGAGCTTCGCTCGTTCTTGGTTCGTGTCCTGAAAAGCTGGGTACTCAAAATGAAAACTAAAGACTGTATTTTTCTCCGCACCTCCCGCATGACAAAAATAGTGTTTGAAAGAAAGAGGCTCATTGGAGTAACACACTGCAAATAAAAAAAATTCAGTCAATTGGGTGAAGAGGTCTAACACAAGAATGCAAGGTTCAGACCTGCGTTCGGATCCTTAAACACAAGGTCTCAACCCGCATCCAAATTCTTTTTAAACGTAAAGTCAAGACATGCGTCCAGATCCTCAAACGCAGGGTCTCAACCCACATCCAAATTTTTAAACGTAGGGTCTGAACCTGCGTTGAAATTTTATGAACGATGGAGTTAACCATGCGTTTTCTTAAATTAGATAAACACTGAGGATTATCTCTCGAGTTTAATGGCGGGATATAGATCGCCGATCAAGGGTCGAGGATGGGAGATCTGTCAAAACAACTTATGTCAGCTCAACCTTACCGTTAGTTGAGGAAATCGGAGACTGTGGCGTAGCAGTTCGAACATCCCCGGAAGTTTTAGCCGGAAGGGAGCACTGAGCCGGAGCAATCTTCGGTTTAGAAGTGGTTTTCTTCTTGGGGGCCATTCCAATCGTGGCGAAGAAGATGAAGACGGGTGGATGAGGTATTTAGGAACAAATCCTTTCTTTCGTTGAAACGTCGGAGAAGATGAACAGGAGCTCTGTTCGGAGGTCGGTAGAGAGTAAGAAGGGGAAAAGTCGAATGACTGTTTGATTTGACCTCAGTGGTCTATTTATACACAGCTGTAGCTGTCAAATCAATGCGGGATTCTAGGTAAAATCCCACCCGACGCGAGATTTTCGCATTTTCAAATGAGAGGTTCCAACTTCCGAATGCACCCTCACATTCATATGTTTAAACGCACGACTTAGACATGCGTTCTGGTAATCGTCCTCAGCCTGGCATGCAACTAATCCTCTCAGAATGCAAAGCAATGATTATAGGGTTTAAATCACCACCCCAATTGAGCTGATCAAAAAAAAAAAGAAGAGATAAAATGAGTTCCTCTGAGACTATTCTCCTGACTAAGCTGGGGATGAAGTCCTATGGCTCTCTCTGTCTATGACAATAGATTTGTCTTAAGTTCGGAAAGGGCTCCCTGAAGGTGACGAACTTAGTCATGCAAGCTAAAATCCAAGTCATCATTGGCGAACTAAACAAGAATGACGACGCTCCACTCAATCTACAATGAGGTGCATTCAGTCAACAAAATTTTAGGATCCAAAGTGTTTCGAAAGTTCGTCCCAGTCAACCGCGAACTTTCAAAAACTTTGGAGGGGGTTCTGTAGGCTGTCTAAAATTTATAAAAGATAGCTGACTCCCCATCAAACACTGATGTTGGAAGTTACAATCTGACGACTTCCAGAAAGCCGCAATTTGAAGAATTCCACATACGATGAAGGTTATAATCTGACGAGCTTCACGACAGCTCCAATCAACAATTTCCACAATCAACATCGGGAGTTACAATCTGACGACTCTCACATATCAAAGAGCTAAAGCAAAGATTACAAAACGATGATCTTTACAGCGCTCTGACAGAAAGAGACTATAAATCAACGGTCTCTTCAAACTAAGGCGAGGAAGTCCTCCCTGTGTACCATTATCAAGACACAACACTAATGTGAACACAAACATAACTTCATCCGCTGCTAACAAGCCTCTTATGTGAGATGATTGATCTTGATGGCTACGATAACAACATGGCTGATATTACATTAGCAACTATTAGAGATGCTGATGAGCAGTGTAATGATTTTAGAAAAGCGGGAAGATCTAGAGAACTGTAAGCGAATATTCAGCATGCTGAGAAGCACACGATCAAGCTATCTTAGTGAAGATTGTGACCTGCAGTTGATAGAGCGTTATTGGGATGCCTCAATTGTCACAAATGGCCTGAATAGGACCTTCTTGATTGGTCATTGGTGTCATCCATATATAAAGACAGAGAAGGCATCCGCAGCTCTAACACTACCCAACGCAGCTCCCAACCGCTGCTCAACGCAGCTCCAACGCACCCCAACGCAGCTCCCAACCGTTGCCCAACGCAGCTCCCAACCGCTACTCAACACAGCTCCAACGCTGCTCAACGCAGCTCCAATGCTGCCCAACGCAGCTCCCAACCGCTGCCCAACGCAGCTCCAACGCAGCTCCCAACCGCTGCTTAACGCAGCTCCTATCGCTACCCAATGCGGCTCAAACATAACACGAACTGCGTTCACAGCCGCTGAACACAGTATGAACGCATCATCCAAAAGTGTACGCAGGTCCAGGCCCAGCAACGCACGACTTGCGTTTGACCTGTTCAAACCTGATCTGGCAATTCCGAAACCGCTCTTCACCCACGATCTGGGGAGGTGGTTTGAGTGGGTTGTTACACCCGATTAATAGGGCAACTAAATCCCTATTTAGGTGTGGATTATGGGGGCAGTTACACCCCTAATCCCCCTATAAATATCAACAAACTCAACAGAGTTAGGGATCGGACCAGGAGAGGATCGGATCAGATCGAGGAAGGAATTTTTCTCTAAGATTGGAGTGGATTCTTAGAAGAGTCTGAAGGCAACAATCTTTAACAAACTGAAGATTTTCAGATCTTTGATACTTGGCCTATTAACCAAAATACTTTGGTTTAAACAACTCTTTTTACTAGAGTTTGTCACTCACTCTGAGGTACAACACTCGTGGAGAGTTCTTTAACTATACAAGTCATTTGTTCCAGCAAGTTTAGACGTTTGGATTGTCAACGAGAAGCAAACTCGACGCGAGCATTCGAGGGAAGCATCTCATCACCACCATGAAGAACCCAGTTTTAAACAAAGGGGAAAATCAAATTTATTTTCCTCTCTTTTGTAATCAGGAATCCAAATTGTAATTGAGAGTTGAGAAAGTTGTAAACATTCTTTTTCTAAGCAGTTAGAGAGAATAAAAATCAAATACAATTATTTCCCTATTTTCTTGTTACAAATTTTTCCACAAACAGAGATATTTGAATATAGCAAGAACTTCGTCTTCCTTGAAGGAGTATTCCTTCAGGAATTTTGGCTCTAAAGTCCTCTGTTGCCTTTGAGGCTGCTGTTGTTGATGCTGCCATGATGATTGCTATGATGCTTACTATTGCGGCTATCATTGGAATGTTTGATTCGTATCTACTGCATTAATCGGTGTTATTCCCCTACCGAGAAGAACAAAATTCTGCTTCAGAGCATTCATCGTTGGTTGGCCTCTCTCAGCTTTCTTCCATTTGAGGAAGCGTTCGGCTTGTTCTCCATGCTCCATCAATTCTTTCCAAGTATTGGATGACACCACTCCTGTGGCTTCCAGGATATCCAAAGAAAGATTGTTGTGGAAAGTCTGCAAGATGAACTCCTCCGTGACCGGATCTCGACAGTTCATCGTCTTGTTTTAGAAGCGCTTAACAAAGTTGTCAACTGACTCTTCGCCTTTTTGCTTCTCATCCAGCAGAGTTCCAATAGACACTTTGATGTCGTCATCGAAGAAGTTGCTGAGGAACAGGCTTTCCATATCATTCCAGTTGTTGACGCTCCCTGGCTTGAGGTGTCGTACCAATCAAAGGCGGCCCCATAATGGGCTCTTACAAATGACCGGACCATCAAGGGTTCATGTCCAGAGATCATTCCCAAATGGGACTTGAAATAAATCAGATGTTGGATGGATGAATCTTTCCCGTCAAATGGTGTGAAGTTAATTAGATTGAACTTTGACGAGTACGGGATTGACTCACACTCTCTCGGATAAGGGCACGGAATGATAATCTTCTTCACCTCTAGTGCAGAAATCAAGGCGTTGACCTTACTTTCAAGGTCTTTTATCTTCTTATCCTCGCCTGTGTCTTTCTTCAGGGGACATTAAGGAGGATTGATTGGACCATGATTGATGGGACTACCCTAGCGTTATTGTTATTAGGGCCACGATTGACGGGATCACCCCTAGCGTTATTGTTGTCGGGAGGAGATTCAGCAAAAATACGCTCGTCCACCTCTGGGTCACTGTCATCTGCATTAGCTTGAACCACAGTGGCATTGCGACGACTAGATTCAGCTAGTTAACTAGACTCGGGTAGCTGACGCTATTGAGCCTACAGTTATTGAGCATGCAATTCCCTCTTCTGTTGCATGGTCAACTTGTAAAACCCCATATTTTTTTGGTTATGAAGATATATGAATTTATGGGTGATAAATAATTTTTATTATGATAAATAGCTTGAAGTCATGGATATTCTTGATAACAAGCTATTAGAGATGTATGAGTGTATATGTGTAGAGTTTTGTGCAAGGGTGATTGCAGATAATTGAGACATGCACGACACTGGATTTTTGTCTGCTCAGTCGACTTATCAGTCGACTCATCAGTTGACCAATGAGTCAACTAATGAGTCGACCTATGAGTCGACTGATGGGCTGATTTTGGGTTTTCTTTTAGTTTGCGGGTCTGTTCGGTTTTGTATCGGGTCTGACCGCTCATATATTATATCTCCTACCCGAGAACACCTTCAGAACTCAAAACCCTAGCCCCCATCTCTCCCTCTCAAACCCTAGCTCGGATTTTTAATGTTTTGGAGGAGTTCTCGAAGGAGTGTGCACGGGATTTCGTGCAGTGCAGCGGAGGAGATCGTGCCTTGGCAGATCCAGGAGTTTGTGCATCATATCAGAGGCGAGTAACATCTCGCCCAGCCCTCACCCACTATTTGTATAGTTTCTATGAGTTTTTATTTTGGATTTTTGAGCCTAAAACATATTTTGTGTATAAAAATAGATTCTTTACATTCTAAGCTACAAGATCTATATTTTTCAGTTAGTAAAAAGCTCACCAACGTTTTTGTAATATAGATCCAGATCTGGAATTAGTCTTAAATATGGGTGTCATGTGATTTAATGTTTTCAACACGTTTTTAAACATGAAGAAATATGTTTAGGGTTTTAATGCAAAATAATACATGCAAATCTTTCTTTTCTGTTGTTATACATGTGTTAGAATTGAATATATATTGCTGGTCATGAACAAAGAGAACCTTAGTTTTTATCAATTTTCACAGATAATCATCGTAAGCAGAAAATTAGGGATTTTCTACTCAGTTGACCAATGAGTCGACTCATGAGTTGACTTATGAGTCGACTGATGAGTCAACTAATGAGTCGACTGATGGGAAAGTGTTCAGTTTTGTATTTTGTCTGGTCGACCAATGAGTCGACCAATCCTAGTCGACACATGAGTCGACTGATGAGGTGTTTTACAGATTTTTGATCTGTTTGAGTTGCTTTTCGTGGTCGCCTCGATAATCTGGCACTAGTTTATAATGTTAGTGATTTATCTGTACATGTGAGTTGACTTTTGACACAAGTACCGATCCGCACACCGAGGCACGTGTGACATGATTCTATGTGTATCTTTTGTGTATATATGCATCATCGACACTTACACTTTGCATAATTTATATTTAGTCCTCGTGTTGGACATACATTTTACTCAGTCCCCCCTGTTGGACATGCATTACCTTTCAGTCCTCGTGTTGGATATTCATTTCATTCAGTCCATGTGTTGGACATTGGTTATATTTAGTCCATGCGTTGGACATTAGTTATATTTAGTCCATGCGTTGGACATCGGTTATATTTAGTCCATGCATTAGACATTGGTTACATTCAGTCCATGCATTGGACATTGGTTATATTCAGTCCATGCGTTGGACACTCGTTACTTTCAGTCCATGTGTTGGACATTTACTTCATGTAGCCCATGTGTTGGACATTTAATCTATATAGTCTATGTGTTGGACACTTAATCGTTTTTCTCACATGACACTCATATGAGTTCGACATGACACTATGTTTGGAAGTAGAGATGGGTTTTGTATTCTTTTAAGTTATTTGTTCTTGCATTAGATTTTGGGTTTGGTATTTAGGGATTTACAATCTGAGCTACATGGTATATACATGAGGGTTTCCTTGTTTGGATTATTTCGCTCGACGTACCTATGCTCGTGTTGTAACTTCCTAAATACTAAAATTCTCTTATACATAGGTACTTACAATCTGAGCTACATGGTATATACATGAGGGTTTCCTTGTTTGGATTATTTCGCTCGACGTACTTATGCTCACATTGTAATTACCTAAATAGGATTTATGATTATATATATATGTTATAACT